>JAYKAV010003411.1:0-184426 GCA_035582835.1 Phoebastria nigripes | reverse complement strand
GGAAGTATTTAAAAGACGTGTAGATGAGGCACTTAGGGACATGGTTTAGTGGGGCATGGTGGTGTTGGGTTGATGGTTGGACTTGATGATCTTAGAGGTCTTTTCCAACCTTAATGATTCTATGTTTATAAATCTCTTGGTTCTGAGTTCATGTCTGGGTCTCAACAATGAACTGTTAGTTTTTGGCAGTCCTAGATGATGCCTTGTCTGAACYATTCAACCACCACCTACATAGATGACCTAGTAGTCATGCTGACTAAATAGACCATCAAGCTGTGGGTGTTGTCAGCATGGCTYGGAATAACTGTTGATATCTGGGTGTAGTTCAGGGAGCCTACTGTGTTTTAATCTTAAATTATTCATACACTTGATCTGTAGCAAGACTCAGAAATGTCTGCAGCTCACAAAGCAGAAACAATAATCTTAAACTCCCCAGCACAAAGACTTGTGACTTTTTTCATTTCTAAGTTTTCAGGGGACTGTTTGTATGAAATCAGAACTAGCCTGATATAAGTTCTTTTTTTAGGGAAGCACATGTCATTTTTCATAAATTTATAAAGGCAGAAATGCCAAGAAATGTACTTAAAACCTTGTTACAAGCTAAATGGCATTTTCAGAAACAACTGTTACTGAAAATTSAGGGGTAAGATGGTAAGTCTGTTGTCAGCTGTTTACTATTGAGAAATTTATACAAAAAGGTATCTTGCCGGATGAAATGAAAGCAGCAAGACTAAGAGTGAAGGAAAAGCACAGATGATATATGTGTAGTAGTATTTTTCAGTAGAAAGGATTTACCTGTTTGTTATTCAAAAAGTCATTGAGTTTATGTTAGGAAGATTGTTTCCTACTGCAGGAGAGCCCAATCTTCACATCACAGAAAGCCTCTTGGATTGCGCCTAAGCCATATGCTGGTGTTCTTCAAGTTTTTGACCAAATCCTCAGACACGCACACTGCACATGGGAGGGTCACTGCTCTGAAAATCATAAAGCACTACCTAGCAAATCTATTGAAGGCAACACAGAGGTAGCCATTGCCTACCTTCCTGAACTTGACCATATGTACATGTGGAGTATTGCCAGTCTGTACATAAGCAGTTAATCCACTGCCAAGTGTCTAACAGATATCACAACTACTTCTTCCTAAAGACTGTATAAGAAGCCAGAATCTGGCAGACTGGATAGCAGCTGGTTCAAATCATGCAAGCTGCCTTCAACTTCATTGCTGTAATGGTTGTAATGCCTAACTTACCTATAATAGACCGCCCATTTGAAAAGTGTTTTCAGCTTCTGTAAGCAGTGGGAATGTTTTAGTCAAAATACAGCTCAATATAAAAGCATTCATTCCCTCAGCAGCAGCTTGCATTGCAAACTTGTTGAATGTGTATAAGTTCTTGTAGCTGCTCACCCGCCACCATACAGCATTTGTGGTTAGCTCTTGATTTAGCTCTGAGTTGTTGTCTGTGAGCACTTCTTTACTTGCACCAGTCACTGAAATAACTGGGAGAATAATTCATTGTGTCATGCATTCAGTGAGGAGTCTTTTTTCYGTTTTCCTGTTTGTCAATTTTTCTAAGCTGGCAATTTTTCTAAGCTTTGTGAACCTAYTTGCCCATAACTCCTTCAAATGATGCCTAGTTCGATATGTCTTTGTTGACTTATTTATGCCTTTTTTGTGTTCCAATTTCATGCTGTTTTACTTGGTGGTATATTGTGTGCTAAACCAGATGAGCATAACTAGTAGAATGAAGTTTTGCATACAAATATTCTTCAGCTGAATTGATCTGGAAACATTCCTGACAACAAGCTCATTTCCTAGAACAAGCATAGAGAACAAACACAATGAGAAAAGGTAGTTAAAATGATTTTTTCCTTTAAATGTTAAGTATTAGTAGAAAATGTTTTTTAGAAGAAAACTTCCAGTCCACCACTTCACCACTTCATTTCCCTGGTTTTCATTTTCTTTCCAGCCCCTCTCCTAGGATTAGTCTCTCTCTAAACCCTAACCCTGAAGCTAACTGTAAGTATCGAGCGAGCATTATCTGTGGCCCAACAACAAGGATGAGATGCTTCTCAGGGGACAAACCTTTTTTCAGATAACCCTTCTTTTGTCAATGCCTTTCAAACTGTGCTGAAGTTTGAACTCCAGGCTTTGCTTCTCTCAGCCCTAACCCTCACCCAAATCCTGAGCCWTCAGCTGAGCTTTAACCTGAGACGTTATGCCACCCATCCACATGAAAAAGTTCTCAAGGCAGAAAATATTTTGCAGCTCACTCCTTCCTTCGGAAGCTCCTCTCCAACCCCACTCCTGCTACAGATCTAGGCTTTGGCTCCCTCCTAACTTTATCCCTAATCCTAACCCTAGGCCCTTGGCTAAGCCTAGGCCAAGAGCCCCAGCCTTGGTCCTGGTGACAAAGTTGTCAGGGGAGAAAACTCTATCCAGCCCACCACTTCATTGGCAGCCCCTGCCCAGCGCAGCCCTAGGTCTTGTGCCTCTCTGAACCCTAAGCCTAAAACTAGGCCCTCTGCTGAGTCCTCAGCTAAGATCCAGAACTCTTGCYCAGATTACAAAGTTGCCAGGGGAGAAAAGTTTTTACAGCTCACCCCTCCCTTTGGCATTCCCTTTCCAGCCCCACTTTAACTGCAGCTCTAACCTTTCTGTCTCTGCTAACCCTAGGTCTAATCTTAACCTTATCCCTAAGCTTGAGCTTCAGCTCACTTTTTACCCAACACCTCCAATGATGGCCCACTTAAAAAATTTCTCACAGTAGACATGTCCCAACATTCACAAGGGCTCCTCCAGTTGATTTGTTTGTACAGTGGTAGGTCCAGCCATGGCTGCTGGACAGTCACCTCTGAGACCATCTGGCCATCTACTAGAGAAATTGTATAGTGACATCAGGTAACTCACAGCCCATTTGGAGCACAGAGAATACATGCAACTTTTAATTAATCTGGTCAAAACTTTGATAATTGGGGAAGGCTGAAAAAAACCAAGAAAGGCTGGAGGAGTTGAAAAAGCCAAGCCTTCAGGATGTATAAACACCTTAGTTTGAACATAAACTATCTGATCAGTCATGAAGAAAACCCACAAAGAGCTAAAATATTACAATCTAAACTAAAATAAGCAAAAGTTGAGGAGATAATATTATCTTTCACTATAATGTCTGGAAATCTTTCTTGTACTTATTGGACTTGAACTGTAGGGACATAACAAATATACCAACATTTTCTAAAGCTCTGAATTAGATTTTCTGTTATTTTATTCAAGTTTTGTTTTCTTCCCAAGGATAACTGAAGCAGAAAGGAGAACTTRTTTACTAGAGGCATGACAACGCTTGAGGCAGAACCCCTGTGGCTCAGGGGAAATGATCAGGGAAAGATTTCAACTGCTGATGCTCTTTTTAGGCACATAAAGGATGTCTTTTCCTACTGACAGAGCACTCCTTACTCAGAGAACTCCCCTTTTTCTTTTTTAGCCCAGAAACAACCTGTGAAAAATTACTTTGGAAATTAACAATAGCTATTAATATCCAAGGGCAAGATGAATTTCCTTTTGCTGGTGCCCATCTACTAGTCTACTAATATATCTTACAAAAATATGGAGTCCCACAGTGACTGTCAAAAGCTCTTAGATATACCTAGTCACATGCAAGACAGAGATAAAATCGATTCAATTTCCTAAATGTGAGTAATGTTTCTGTAAGAATGGTTCATGCGTATATTAACTGCTGTATTGTTGGGATCCATAATGGGTGGGGGGTATTCTGTGTTATCTCACTGCTTGTATCTTTTCATCCTGAAGGTTGAGAGTCTGAATGGAAGATTTTGACCCTCCTTTGTGAAATGAATCAACTGGCATTTGGTAATGACATATATTTCTAATCACCAGGCCTGTTCCTCAGACTTCCAGATTTCCTTTTGTTGCCGGAGTAGCTACATATCTACTCACTTTTAAAAAATATTTCTAAAATATAGGTGAGGAGGTTAAATAACTATTTATAATAAATAAATATTAAAATGAGATTAGCAGAATATAGGGAAAAAAAGACAATGAATGATCCTAATTTGCAATTTACTTTATCTGTACTAATTGCCTACAGAAGAAGTTTTGTCTCAAAAGTAAATCCATTGACAATATTTTCATGGAAACGCTTTGGTTTTTTTAATTACTCTTTTTTTCAAGAAAGGTTTTTGATGATTATGCCTTCACTGACTTATGCAACCATTTTGCTAGTTATGATGAGAGATACTCATCATATCTATCTCAGACATACTTCTCAACATATTTTTTGTCTTAAGTTACAAAAATATCCAATTAATATTTCCTGCTATAACTTAATTAGCTTGTGTTCATTTTTATATTTCCAGAAATTAGTATAAGCACTGAGAAAACATCTATGGCATTTTAAGTTTAAGACTGCATTAGACATCTGATGGAAACCTGCTTGAAAAAATGTTGCTGTGTCATTGAAAATAAAGGTGTAACATAAATGCATATCTTCACATGTAAGGTTCTTATCATTAAAATACTTACTTCAATTAGACAATTAAACTCCCTAAAGTTTCTTTTTCTTCTTTTCTACAACAAACTTTTACTGAATCTTTTTTTTTTTTTTTTTAAGGTTTTGACAGTAACCTCAAATATCAACATGTATGACTAATGCCAGGTGATTAGTTAGGTGATTGAATTTTAGGCTTGTGGCTTTACAACCGAGAAGATCCTGCCTCCAATCCCATGACGCTCCATGAAAGGCATCTAAGTGCCTCTATTATTCTCATCTACAGTAGAAGAACTGCCAAAACACAAGATTTAGAAACTATAGCAAATTTCTTGAAATGTTCAAAGGTTGTAAGGAAGCCAGTGTTCTTGCTGGATCTTACATTGCCCGTGTATTACTAACTGACAGTATTATATAGTTATTACTGCATACTGGTGCCACTCAGTCTTGCTAACCTCGCAGTTCCTTGCATGAACTGTAAAGATACAATCTTCAGTTTATAGCCTGAAGGTCCCCTGGTATCTAACAGCCTCAGAGAACAACATTTGCTGGTATCCATTCAAAGCTGGTGCTGTTCATTTCCTATTTATGGTTGTTCTGAGCATGATTCCTTATATTCTGCATTCTAATTTTCACTGCCTCAACCTATTTCTCATAGGGAATTGGTGTATATATTTAAGAGATGAGTTATGTGAATGACGAATAAGCATATATTTTTGGCAGACATAATATGGATGAATATACTGTAATATTAATATCCTGCCCACACTTTGTTAGAGTACACCAACCATGGCAGAATAATGTTTTCTCCACAAAGTACTGAATTCCATAGAAGAAAAAAATCAATGGTGGGAAAAAAAGTGAATTTTAGCATACAAAGAAGTTATGCACCATAGKTGGAATCTTAGCCCATTTCCTTCAGTAGCACATTCTTTAGTAAAAAGGATACATAGTTTATTTTTAGTTAAGAACTGAGGCAGTTATTAACACATTCTGGTTACTGCCTAGAAAGGCATTATATTCTACTTTAATATGCCCAAAGGACTTCAGTGTTTGTAAAATTAGCCACAGGTGAAGAGGTCCTCTTGGACAACGGTTACAAATCGATACCCTGATAACAGATCAAGTTTATGAACTATGGAAAATCCTCAAGGAAAAGGCTGACACTGAACAGAATACTAAAGAGGGTTTGGGAATGTAGATATGCACATATACTCAAATCACAATCACTTTTGCTGCAAAAAAGTGCCAACGATTAGGGTTTTGCGTGAAGACCAGTTGCTGGTTTCTGAGTTGTGTGTGTGTGTTCCAGTGCCTTTGGGCTGCCAGAAGCACAGAGAACCACACAGAATAAATAGATCTGAAGCATAGGTAGATATCAGTGTTGTTTTGTTTTATTTCCAAATACTTTCCTCTAAACCTAAAAAACAAGTGTTACCAGTAATTGATATATGATTTCCTTTACTTTTACCTTAACGGTAGCTTAGTGTTAAGGATGCTGCAGAGTACCTAGCAAACCAAATACATCCCTGTTAACATAGTAATTCTTAAAACAGGGTGGTGACTGGGCCATTCTTGTGATGCCTCAAACCTCAGAGATTCAAAGATGCCAAGATATAGATGTATTGTTCATCTACCAATGGTAGAGGAAGGGATGGTCGCATAGGATGCCAGCTGGGAAAAGACGTCTTCTACTACCTTCTGTTAGCGAGAATTACTAATTCTGGCTAACTTGAGTTTGCTTGGGAGCATACCTAAATCACAATGATTTTGAGTATGCTTGTAAGAGATATTGTTTTTAATGTAATTTTACTGATTTTCTTAAATTTAAGCAGTGAACTGAAAAAACAATTGTGTTAGAGTGAGAATAGACAGTTTTAATTAAGTGCAAAGATAATGTTTGGTTTCACCTATAGAAATGCTGCTTTACTTGGTACTTTAAAGATCCCTTAGAGTGTTTGGAATTGGATAAAAATCATCCTCATTGTGAATGCAAATAACATCCACCCTTGCATTATAGTTTTTTTTAGTTCAGTTTATAAATTCTCAAAAAGCACCCTCTTGAAAACTRCTATTGCTCTCTTCTGGGGATTCACAGCTATTTAAATTTTCTTTCTAGCTTCCCACTAATATGCTAATAGTAAATCTGAACCATCTGCCATATAAACGGAGAAGTGGGTAATATGAAAAACCTTGACAGCATAGTCTCTCATTTAACCAATTTACATAAGTTATTATTCATATAAATAAAAGTGTCCTTGAGTAACTTACAAATTTTGTGGTCATTACATTTTTTCCCTAATCATCTACTAATTGCAAAAAGGAGACAAAACTGCAGTGGAACAGAGTGTGTTTGTTATGAATAGCAGAATGATATTTACAATTTCAGTAAAATGAGTAAATAAGTTAGTTACATGAATGCTGGGGATATTAATTTCTTAAGATACGGAATGTACATATGTCTAGCCCCTAATTTCTGTTTGTTTATCTGGACTACTGTGTATCTTCTGTATGAATCACTGGCCCATTGATGGGTACCCATTAAGCAATGGACCTTCTAGGCTCATACAAAATCTGTGCACCTTTAAGAGAACAACCTCACTGTTACCTTTAGAGTAGCAAACAAAATATTTGTAAAATGCAGCAAGACAAAATTAATGGCAAACAATATTTATTTTCAGCCTTGAAATTGTAGATTCACTACATGCTCATTATTCTTGGGTAATTTTAAGCTTGTTCTCTTTCAGATGTGTTCTATAGATATAAGAACAAACCTTTGCAACATCATGACCTATGATCTGCAATAGTGACATTAAGATAGGTCAAAATCTCTCTAAAATGAAGGAAAAATAATGAAGATGATTGGTTTTAAAATGAAAGAGAACTCCTTGTGCAAATATAAGAGAAGCAATACAGTGTAAATGATTATTCTGAACTAACCAGTAGTGTCTGGCTGTCTACAGGGACCTCTTGTTGTCAGTTTTTATACTGACAGCTAAAATCACATTACATTCTTAAAATATTGACTATGTATTATGTGCTGTTAGTCTCTTTTCAGTCACAAGAGTGAAAAGGAGTGGGCTAGAATATTTTGAATGGAAGTAAGAATTATATAGTCCTTACAAAGAAAAAAACTGAAAAAAAATGCTGAACCACAATGTTTTACAGCAATATTGGAGATGAGGAAAAGAAAAAGTGCCATTTTGCATGACATTAATGACTTTGTAAAATATACTCTATTTGAAGCCAACTGATTTACCTAATGCTATTTCTTAAAATGAAAAAGAAGTTATATACTAGGGAGTCAAGAGAATAGCTTTTCCAGTCACACATTAATGTTTTTATTCATTTCACATTTTACTGACACCCCTGCCATCTTCTTCAGTTTATATACATATCTGTCTCTCAGAGTCTTTTCTTTTTGTACACCAGCTCCATAGTGGACTGGTAATTATATTTCTAGCCTTCTTTTGCTACTCAATAGTCTTACAAATGGATCCTTTAGAGGATCAGGTAAACTGAGGCAAGTGCTGCAAAACTAAGGTCTCCAATTTGAATACAATTGATTGTTAATTACACTTAACTGAACAAAGTATCTATCTGAGTTATATTCCATTGCAAAGGAAGTGCATTAGGACAGAATTTCCATGTGTGCTAGGTGCTGACACAGGTATGTGTTGTGAAGGCTGCAGGTGGAGGACGCTTAATGAGGATGTTGAGCTGTGTAGAGGTGATCCATCACAGTCCTGTGATCACAGGGTGTGATGTGGAGCAGCTTCAAGGTCAGCTACTGTCAACGCAAAAGAATGGATAAAATACAATCTTTTCTCTAATAGCTAAGGGTTTACTTATTCACTCAAATAATCACAACCACTATCCTGAATAATTTTCATTTTAAAACTCAGAAATGTCCACTTTTATGAAGCATTTGTTTTGTATTTTTACTGTGATGGAGGAGTGTGATTTGYAATCAATAATTTTATAGAGCTTAGAACAGAATGCTGTGAAGTAGCTTGATTTCTTCAAGTTCAGAAAATATTCTGAATGGATCTTCAACTTGTTTCATTCTGACAAATACACTTACAGTGATCAGAATATAAGATGTTTTCAATTATCTTTAGAAGTGGATGAAGATCTTATAAGTTTGATTCCCCTCTTGTGCTGATTCTATATTAGTCACCTCTTTCTGTTTACAGTTGGGTAAGTAAAGATTTCTTCACCCTGTTTCTCAACCTTTAGAACAACTTTTCAGACCTTCTGCTACAGTTATTTTGCATGTATATAGCTTTGTTAAACAGTTAAAACATATTTGTTGACAATCATAGATGAAAGGATGTGGAATCTCTGCGAAAAAACTTAGTGAAAATGTTAAGTGATTGCCAGGAGGGTCCTTGTACTGTGTTTTCCTCAGACTCTTCCCCCTTTAATTTTCTGTTCATAACTGTTTTGTAAATTGTCCATTGAACTGCCCAAATAAGTTACAGTATATGTCCTCCTACTGGTGAGCACAGAAACAATACACTGTTCCACAGCTAATCACATTTACTTGCATATAAATCTATCTAATCAGTCCGTTAAAAATCACACAGGCTTTTTGGTCCTCCTCTGCCAGATGTAAATACTTACCATTCGTACAGGGCTGGGATCCAGAAACGTGTTGCTCAGCACAAAATTCAAAGTGCTAATCTCAGTGTTGGAGCTGAAACTCTAACAGATGCATTCATTAGTCTGCTGAAGTACGTTGCTATGTTTGATTTTTTTTTTTCTCTATGCAGTACAAGAAGGAAACAGCCCCCAGGGTCTGTATCTGAGATTTAAATAAGACTCCAACACAGTCAGGATGCCTTGCCTAATATTGAATACTTCCAGCTGAGACACTAGCTGCATAATTTGCTACCACCCATTACTCTTCCTGACAAAGACAGAGAGAGTCAGCACGTTGGCCCACACCTGCTGTGTGTATTCCTACTATCCCATTCACAAAATGGCCAAAGAACAAAAGGCTTTATTGAAAAAAAACAGGACAATCGTAGGAATACGCACAGCTGGGCTGGGCTAGGGGGCTGACTTTGTAAGTCTCTGAATCAAATGTTCAAAGAAGAACATAATTCTGAAAAAAATGTGAGTAGCACTGAGCCTTTCTGTTATTTCTAGCAGTCATGGAGCAGCTGCCAGAGGTTACCCCAAGATTATGTTGTCACTGAAATTATTACCAGAACATACCCTTTTTTCCTCYGTAACTCTGTAAACTCATGTGCTACATGGGGGTTAATAATTTCCGTTTATTTCATGCATTATTTAAAATTTATCCCACTTTTCCTTTTTTTGGTCAGTTTTTGAGACCACGATACAGCAGTAGTTCATTTGCTGGTTTTCTTCTGCCAATGCCATAGCTTCGACTGGTCCCTAGCAATCCATCTTGAAGTGCAGTGTCTCATCATCCAGCAGTACCTTTTCCTACCCGTATGTCTTCACATTCACATCAACTGCCCAGTAAGTGCAAACATTTGTAACAATCTTATGATATTTTTAAAAGAATTCTGTCAACAGCACATTCCACCATGCTCTCTTGTCAGATCAGTTATTAAAGACCATTCAGGAGAAGTGATTTCAGTTCAGTTCTGCGCTGATAAGATTCAATTTCACGGAATGAGCAGCACCATTGTAACCAGTCTGGGCAGTGTGAGGAGGACAAGGAGTGAGCTCCTCCCCACTTAATCAGCAGGATCCTCAAAGGCAGGGTAATCTTAAGAAAAAAGGAAATGTTGTGAGCACCACACTCACTTGTGAGTCAATAAAATGATATTCTGAGACCTTTAGAAGAGAAGGTCATTGATTAAACACATACTGAAGTATGCAGGTGTGCTTTTCATTTGATGTGTCAGTAAATTAAATTAGGAGGAAGGAAGTTCAAGACAAACAAAAGGAGGTTGCTTTTGATATAGCATATAAATAAGTTGTGGAGCTTCTTGCTGCAGGATGTATAAATTAAAAGYAACTCTACAAGTTGATAGGAGAAAAGCCATTGAAAATGTATGCAATTATACAATCTTGAGAAGTCCCTGAGTCACTTACTGGTGGAAGCAGGAATAGTGTTTAAGGAAGTTTCAGCATGTCCTYCTACTCTTGTGCTATTCCCTAGGGAAGTGCTACTTGACATGCTTTGGAGGCATGTATTGGATGACAGACCTTTGGTCTYGCCTAATACAGCTGTTTTTTTGGTCTTAAGATCTTAGAAGACCTGGAAGAACAGTTGCGTAAGTCAAGATAATACATTAATTCATTAATTTAGCTAAACATAATTAAATCGTTGACAGTAAGATTTTACTGTTATAGAGTTTCTCTCTAAGAATATAAACCAAAGTTATAAAAAAAATATTTTGGAAAAAAATTCTTATTCAAGAATTTGAAGATTAATTGAAGTGTGTGCGTTTACTAGAAGTAGTATCTCCAAGTCAAACTAAGTTGTCCTTAATTTGTGTCTATATTTTATGGAGAGATTTGCATACAATTCAGACACTGAATAAAAATCTAACTATTTGCTATTTCAATGGAATATGTCTGGAAGAACTCTCTTTTTGTGTATGTTCAATCTCTGACCCGTTTCCTGGGAAACAATTACCACTCAGTAACATTTAAGAAGAAGATATGAAAGAAAAATCCCAGTTAAATTATTCAGTAAAACAAAGAKACCCTTTCTAATCTGTTCAGGTATCCATTCAAAAAACGTTTAATGAAGAAATGCCAGATCTTTTATCATCAACTGAACAGAGAAAAAGTGAACCTGGAAACGGCCAAGTGTAGTAAGCCAACACCACTGTGCTTTTCCTATACACTAAAAGTGTCTCCATCAAGCCGTTTCAAGACCTATTTCATCTTATCTCATAGACAACATTATACTCCCTTTTCCTGTGGACCTCAAGAACTGAATGCATGTTTCCGTAGTTGCTCAGTGTCCTGGAGGCTCATACCTGAAACATTTGTGCACTTTCCCTGTTGGCAGACTGTAGTGCCTCTGTTAAGGTGAAAAGATCAGTTTTTGGGGGTCCTAAACTGAGCAGGCAGCTTGGGCAGTAGTTTGGAGTATGATAGCATATGTTGAAGGTTATGTCTCACACAGGTGGAGAAAGGGAGCTTGTGAAACCCTGGTTGTCCTGTGGATTTGTTAGAAAGCCTGAGGACGTGGGAGTAACCTGCCTTCCTCACTCAGTCTTGGGCTTTGAATGCACCATGGCTATTCAGATCTGTGGAAGGCAACAGCAGAATACACTGGAGTTTAGGCAGATACTGTCACCAGGGTRGTAATTGTTAATTGCGGACAGGACTCTACATTTAGCCATATTCTGGAATCTTTTGTGTCTTTATTCACATCAGTCACACCTCTCTCTTCCAGAAGAAATTTGTTTCTGTTTTGCATCAAATCGGCATGAAACTCAGGGAGGCTGTTTTCAGTTAACAGGGTTGAAAAGCCATAACACTTTAAAATAAGGCCGTATTTGGAAGCCAAAACCCGCTGTGAACTCCTTACCAGTCTGTAAAATAATTTTTTATGTTATACAGCCACAGTCATAACCTGGGGTGGGTGTGACTCTTAGTGACACTGGTATATTGCTTAATCTCTTCATTATTACATAATTACGTATTATTACATGTACTTATTATATGCAAAATGACATGAATGTGCTGGAACTGTTCTGTCACACATCTGGGTGTTCGACACGGTGTTACTTAGGGGTCGTTCACTCTGCATAGGGGYAAGCAAAGCTTCTCTCTCTAACTGAACAGGAGTGTTTGTTTTCTTTTGCCTTGTGGCCCTTGTGTCTTTCCACAGCACAATCAAGGCAGTTACCCATTAAAATGTTGTCAGATACAATAATTGAAACTGTTCTTTTAAACTGACTGAGGAGTGGTTTTGCTTTAATGTGAGTATAGACTAAGACTCACCTCATCTGTTTTTGTCTATGCAGCATATGACACCTGAAAAAGGAGCTTATTGTAATCTTCCAACCTGTTCATTCAAAACAGTTTCTGGCTTGCTTAATTCTTTAGGGGTTATTTTGACAGAAGGTTGTATGTATGAACCTTGCACTGTGGTTTCTTTTGTGTTGTGTTGCTTCCCCACTGATCTAAACACTTACCTCATGTCTCTCTGCCAGTGCCATCAAATGCCTGTTGCAAATGAAACAATTGCCCAGGAGCCAGTGAATTTTCAGCCCTGTGAAGGAACAGTAGGAGCTTGATATGGCATCCAATGGGAATGCAATAGGAAAGGAAAATTACTCCTTCAGAGAGAGCTCTGCAGTTCCCAGAATAGAACAAAAGCACTATTAGCTGCTACCCAGTCAGACGTCACAGCTTTATGGAGAGCAGACTGTCTAGGAGAGTTTTTCTGTAGGCTCAGCAGGCAACCCCTAAACCAAACAAAAACTTTATGGAGATGTCAAGACGTACATATGCATACCCAGAATCGATCCATTCCTTCTTTTCTGCCTGCTAAATTTTAAGGACTGCATCTGCAACTGTGAAGTAGTTTCCCTGATGTTTCTGAAATAACTGCAGTCTGAGGCATCACAAAATGTAAAAGTTAAAACCAGTAACTATCTTCAAACAGTATGACAAATATAGATGTATTCTGTATTGGCATCCTTTCTGGAGGCAAAACAAAGTACTAAAGCATTTGATTTTTTCTCCATCTTTTCTCAAGCAGGAGTCACTCTAATTTAATCTTGCTTGGGGCGCTGACTTAGCTGTGTCCTTCCCCAGATGTTAGCTATCAATAAAAATACTTTCTCCAGAGCTATTATGCTACCTTTCAGCCATGGCAATGTGTTTGCTATGTCTTCTCAAGCTCTGTTGATTTCTAGTGATGTCTTTCTTCGACAGTGTTTTATGGCAGATTCATGAGGAATGGGCCAGAGGTTTCTGACAGATCCCAGTGTCGTACCTCAGGAGTCAGGAGACTGTGCTGAGGGCATCTGGGCAGTGCACAAATGGGTCAGGAGCGTACCTTCTGCCCTCCTACCTTGGTGAAGAAACTGAAACAACAACAAAACCTAGTGATAACAAAACAACAGAAAAACAGACAACTGGACTGAGAAAGCCATTCACTGCACATCTCACRCTCACTATTGCTCCCCCATTAGGGACAAGAGTAGAACTGTGAAAAAAGGCTCTAGACTGTATCCCACCTATTTAATTCTATCTCTGTATGCCGCAAGTTGTTAAATTCCTTTCTTTAAATAACACTAGCGAAAGGCACAGTGGTAAGTGTACTTACCTTTACAGATATCTGCACACATGACAAAACTATGTCCAGCAATCAGAGGGAAAACCTGTGGTGGAGAAATATTTTTTTCTTGGACATAGGTCAGGGGAAGCAAGACCAAATTATTAAAGCAGCTTCGTATACATTATTCTCAGAACAGAGCATGAATAACAGAGAATACAGAAGTTAATGCAGCTGCAGAGCAGGCCAGGAACCACAGATTCAGGCCAGGTACCGCATACAGCAATTGCTGCGTGGTACGTGCTTGTTTTGTCATGTGAAGAGGTTATTGAAGAGGCTAGTGGAGTGCCTCTCCAACGCACCCCCTCACCTGGCCATCTTGTGGTGGTGAGACCTTACTGTCTGTGTGTCACAGAGGTCTGTCGGTGGATTTGAAGAGAAGATAAACACTTCTCACTGCCTTTTTCTGTCAACAGGACCTGAGGATTTAATTCCCTGAGAGTCATATAAGCTATGTCCTCTCCAATCCTTTTTCTCTTTGTTAATACTGACAAATATTACAGGTTGCTGTGGCTATGCAAGGCCCAAGAGATCACTGATTCTGCCAAATGAGTAAATACAGGACTTGTTAATGCTGACCTAAAGCAGCATGTTTTTAGCTTGTAGCTGGAAAAAACCAGTTTAGTTTGAAGCAAGCACTAAATTTGCTCTGCTGCTCCTGGTTCCAGACCGGCAGGTCGGGGTTTTCCATATCACCCCTATAGCTGTGTGTTGACTTGTGCATAGAGTTTCATATGTTCAAAACACTAGTAAAATGCTTCCAATTAAATAACAACTATAATAAAATGCTTCCAATTAAATAGCAACTACGTAGGAAGTGGCTACATAAATATTGGAGTATAATTATGCCATAAGCATAAAAAAGATTCAGTTGCAGTCCAATCTACATTATTTTATCCAGGTATAAACAAAGAGCCATAATATTCAGATATACGGTCAATATTTACAGAAGAAACAAAAGAAGAAGAGAAGCTTTTTTCTTCCACTTTGATGATACTGAGTGTAAATGCATCTTCAAACATCAGTTCTACAGTCCTTGCTAAAATTCAACAAATCTGGAGTTTGGACCAAGTCGTATATTGTTGTGTAAGAACATACAAAGAACGTCAGAACAGCAATGAAATGGACTAGTGAAATAATATTGATAAACCAAAAGGGTTTAGGATCAACATCATTAAAAAGTCATGTAGGACACTATAGGACTGGTGGAGTAATGTGTCTTTGTTTATTATGCTGTCAGAGAGATATCAATCTGGCAGAGAACAGCTAAAATGTTCCCCAAAGTATCAAAACAATGTATGGTCAAAAGGGCACCAGGAGAGGTGAGGGGGGGCACAAACAGGCCTTCTCGTTGACAAAACTACTCTCTACTGGGTAGCTGTTTGTGGTGGATGGATCACAAACTCTCCTTCCCTGAAGGGTCATGAATCTGTCACAGCATGTGAAACTTCTTTTCTAGCAGGAACAAAACAGATATCTCTCTTCATATCTAAATCCTGTCTTAGAATGAGATAAAAATAAATGTTTTTGTTTTGCTAGGAATAGTTTTCTCAGAACAATTTTGTCCTAATTCTGAACACCAAGAATATTTTCTGTATGTTTCCTCTAATTTAATGTATGCTATATTTTCAAAGAAGATTAATTTTTGTCTTGTACATTGTAGGATTCATGCAACTCTCTCATACTAATGTAGGGATTTAGTCTTCTCTTTTGTGGAGTCTGAATGTATACTTTTGTAAACATTTTGTTCAATCTATGGTTTTCTGAAATAGAACCTGCCCTATTAGTGAAGTAACTCAGTGATGCATTTGAGTGCAAGCTATCCACAAGACATCATGTAATAATAATTTTTGTAAGTGAGAGAAATGTTTAAATGATATGCAACTTTCAACATACTTCACTCAGAGTATATTTCAGATTTTCAAATAGAAACCTTGATGGACCAAAACAACACATATCTGGGGGGGCAGTTCACAAGTCCCATGTGTAAAAGCATTGTTCATATTACTATAGATACAGGTCATGTTTGCAGCTAGCAAAATGTTTATGTTTCATTGTATCTGGCTATTTTGTGGAGGAAACCTGTCCTTTCCTGAGGGTCTTGCAATAGATGTTGATTAAACGTAGAAAGTACACTAAGTTAAAAAAAAAGTGGAAGCTAAGCAGAGAAGTGTACAGTAATAATAGCTTAAGCATGTTGCCACATGTAAGCTTTTGTACACATTGCAGCATGACAAAAATGCACGTTGCGGGGGACTGAAAATATTTGACCATTAAATGTTGTAGCTTATTTTCTTGTGAAAAAATATGAGTGTGGAGTATTTCTCCCCKGTATGTATATATCTGTGTATGTATGGTTTAGGTAGCTATACTTTTCCATTAAATAAGATGTTTGGTTTTCAGACATTTAGATTTAATTGTGTATGTAATCACTCACATCTCAGCAGAATCAGAAAAAAGCCAGAGATTTAACACTGAAGTCAAGGAGATATTGAACACTTACAATTATCATGGAATTCAGTCAAGTAGAAAGTCCAGATGACTATGAACTGGGTCATCTCTGTGATCATAATGTAACATCACTGTTAAAGAAAAGAGGCATCAGATTATTCTTGCAACTTTGTTTTTGATGACTTTTTAAAGCATTCTTTTGAGATATGGTTAGCTTGAAATGTCTTTTTGAGAAAAAAGATAATTAGCATAGAAAAAGGCTTACAGAGGCTTATGCTTCAACTGCTGAGACTGACAAAATAAATGTTTAGTCATTTTATAAATTGACCCAACAGAATATGAAGTATTGGGTTGAAAATTAGGAGTAGATCTGAAAGATAATCAACAGTGTTTTGACTACTCAATAATTCTCTCAAAGAAATAATGGCAATAGAAACAATTTTTTGTGTATGTTAATTCCCTTGAATGGCCCTTGTGCTGTTTTCAACTCGTCACTTTCTTTTCAGAGTTGTGATATATGATGTCCACATTTATTTTTAGTTTTCCCCAAGCATTTTCTAGTGCTTAGAGCATTGGCAAAACATCATGATTCTGACCAGTTTGGCTGCACTCTGTAATCTCAGCTCAGACCATATGGTGAGCCTCAKCTGCTGTGCGAAACAGGTAAAAGAAAAAAAAACCCAAAACCTATGAACACTTAAAATATTGTTGGCAGTTTTATCAAAGATACTTTCCAGACAACAGATGTTAGTTGTTTTGGTTTTTTTTTTTTAATATTTATGAAACTGCATATCATTTAGAGCCAGAGGAATTTGATTGCTGAATGATCAACGTTGTTATCCTTTTAGTCTTCTATGGATTTTTCTTCTTGTKTCTAATGTAGCTAGTGCAGCATTACTCCAACAGGCACACTGTACCATATATACCTTCTTGTAACTTGGAGGGTTACAAGAGAGGTTGCAGGGAGGACTGGGGTTTGTTTTTATAAATAAATTAACAGATTAAATTTACATGTCCTGTTGTGCTTTGTTACTATATGGTACATGCAGGACTGGAACCAATGCAAGGGACAAGCAAGGTTAAGAGTTACCCAGAGCATCAGATATAGGTTTAAGAGGTTTCTAGGTGGAACAGGGGTGTTGGGTGAGAGACATTTTTTCCTTTGGTGCAATAAAAGTGCTTGGCTGTGTTGTTCAAAGGAAGTCAGATTTATTTTTTCCAGTCGGTGTTAATGACATTAAGTTGCTATATTTGTTCCTTGGTGAAGGAAGTGGAAAAGAAATTCAAGCCTTAATTGCTGTGATACTAGTTGAATGGCTGAAGGAGGTATGACTAATTATAAAGGAGTAGGATACATGCAGAAGGTGCACAGAGAGCTGCAGTCGGATGTTTTCACCCCTCSTAGGTATTACATCCTGGGCACTGCCTCTGGACCTTCTATTTTGTTCTCCCTTCTGAGTGTTCTTGGTTTTGCTCCCCATGCCCTTCCTTGTGCTCCTTCCACGAAGTGTCAAAACTTAGAAGGCAAATAAAAACTCCCCAAGTGGACTATCAATCAGAGATAACTTCCTATTTTTTTTAAAGGTAGCCTTAAGACTTTGAATCCCACTACTTTTGAAAGTGTAGAGCTAGAAAAACTTGACTGTAAGCAGTCAACTAGGATATATTTCATATCTGGCTTTTTTTTCTTTATGCTGGAAAGGGATGTTACCTTGAAATACACCTTGACGTATGAAAGCTTTTAGCTGGTTCATTTAATGGATGCCCTCCATGAAAATTTGCATCATGTTTGGGAGCACAGGATGAGAAAAGTGTGAATATGTATTAACAGTTCCAAAGGAGAAGCTTTGTCCAGAACCTGAAGTGGAGACAAGTGAAGCAGATAGCTCAGGGTTAACCCTGAGGCTAACAGGAGATGGAAGGTGTTACAGTTTCAATACGCCCTTTAAAAGAGAGAGTGGAAATCTCCTTAGCAAAACTGTGTTATGAAACAAATCACTGAAGTTTGGAAACAGCGTAATTCTGGTTTTCTGTTCAAACTCTCTGTAAGGTTCTTTGTTGACAGTCTTCAAAGGTAACTGAAGGGCTAAGAATTCTGTCAATGAAAACAAATTTTCACTAAATTTGTGATTGTAGTAGGGTAACCGCACCTGCTTTTTGGGACTGAAGTGACACTACACAGTCTGAAAGCAAATAATGTTCAGTTAGCTGAAAAAAAAAATTATAATCTCAGTCTTCTTTCATGAAAAGGCTGTTGACTGGTAACAGTTGGATCAATCATTCCTTTGTGGATAGCGATAAGTGAGTGGATGGTGTTATATTCCTTGCTGAATTCTAAATAATAGTATGTTCCTTAGAAACATATCAAACCCTTCTCACTAAAAACATGGGAATGCTAAGCAGTGGATATTTGGATAGGTCCTTCATTAGCTCCTTAAGGTTTTCACTTTAACAACTGTAATTGTAATTTAGTGAGATGATACTTAAAACAACATGAATAGCAAAGCAACATGCCAAATAAAATCACCATTCTACAGCTGGCAAGGTGTGTGACTTATACAAATGCTGGGCTCAAAAGACGGTGTCAGACTGGTTAAGCTCATAAAGCTAGTTCTGCTATGACCAATGTGTGCATGCAAAAGCCAGGGGCATATCCATCTGCCTAGGCAACTGTGTCACAAGAACCAGCAGCTTTATGCATTGAAAGTCATACACAGAACTACCTGCAGTTTGCATAGCTATACTTATTCAGCAACTTCTACATTACATAACATAACATAACATAACATGACATAACATAGCCATGAACATACACATCAGTTGTTATTGAAACCATTCTCTGCTGTTGTTTGTAAGTGGGGCAACATCATCTTGCTTTGCTATAATCACTATTGCAGTCRTCGAGTAGGGTTTTTGTAACAGCACTATGGAAAAAAATCAGCTACTGCAATTTTATGTGAATATAATGAAACAGAGTGAACAGACCGAGTCTAGAATGAACTAACACACTCACAGTGAATCTACTTCTGATGCAGAAGAATCTGAAAGTGAATGTAGCCTTTAGGAACTACATAAAATATTTATAGTATCTTGTTCTTTATTTATCAATGCCACCAGCAACAAAACACTGCTTCATTTTACAGAGGCTCCATTTATATAGCACTGCATAAGAGAAGCAAGCAAAAGCAAATGGCCAGAGAAATAACCCTGCCTTTTTTAATGGACTTTAAATTAAAAAGCAGCCAAATACAGCCCTGAAAAAAAATCCCAATCTTTGAGCTCTAAATATCTTTACATTACCTATATATAAATATGCATATGCCACATATATCATGCTCTCAGCTGTTAGACTCAAATCTGTGTATGGTACTCTTCATTTGATCCCTTCTGACTGCTTGTGTCAAATGGGTGACTTCAGTTTCGATAAATTATTTCTGTATAAATGCTTTATATGAAACAAGAAAATACTTAGAGTTTCTATCAGATCATGGTGGCTATCTGCAACCACACATATCCAATTCCTATGGCTGGCAATAATTAACTCATTTAAAAGGACAAGGACAAGAAAAAGTGCTCACTGCCTTTTTTTTCCTTCTGTGACAAACTCAGGAAATACTCAGTGTTCAGAGGTTTGTGCATGTGAGCAATTTTATACATAACATTTGCATTTCAGTTTATTCATTTAAGTGAACAACAAACAAAATTAAGGAAAATGAGAACATTTTTTGTGCACCACTTATGCCTTTTCATTTTGGCCTATCAAAATCCTTGTCCAACAGAGTGGTCACAGCACTTTGCTCTTTCTCAGTAATCTTCTGTTGCCTGCAGGTTCGTGCTGGCTGATTGTAAGCCAAACGGTCATTCACAATCACTTGAAAAAGTGACGTTTCTGTGACCAGTCTCTTCATCTCCATTCCTTTAATGTTTGCTTTAACTCGTTTAAAAAGCAAAATAAAACTGCAAGTGAAATGAAGTTCAACCACTGAATAACTTGTGGATGGCCTTTCATGTTCTTGCTCAGCAGAGAAAGGATTCACTTTCGATTCCTTTGTACTTTTGCAATAGTGACCACATCAGTCATAGGGAGGTAGAGAGCCTGTTACCGTCTATCATGCATCTTTACTGTGCATCATTTACAAGATGGAGTACCAAGAAGAAATGATGTTCTGAATGTGGCATCATAAAGCTGAAATGTGGGTATGACATCAGCCTCTTACATCAGCGCTGTGTTTTGCAAGCCGGCTGGTCAAGCCAGAGCTTGTGGAGAGTACTTGYGTGGCACATTTTCCTGAGAGTTCACTCATGGGATGAGCATGATGTTAGAAAGCAATGGGGACCATACTGGCGTGAAGAGCCTTTCTGTTGCACTAGAAGGCATGCTAGAKCAGCCATCAAACATTAATCCTAAGTGAAGTGGTCTTATGAATATACTCCGTACTTGAACACTATAGCTCCTCTGAAGTCAAGGAGAGGAATTCTAGCAGCCTTACAGTATGTTAACATGCACTTTTCTGTCTGGATGTTATTCTTTCTGAAGTGGACATGAACTAACATTTCATGTCAAACTGGACTCTGTTAGATCATACAGGACTGCAACATTTCTTAAGCTATTTATTTTACTTCAAAAGGACAACARACTGGTTTACAGAGGGAAAGGAAAGTGAAATCTCTTTATATTGTCATTTATGAATGTTTAAAAATGCCTAGCATTATTTTAAATCTTTGTGTATATCTGTTTTTGTCTGGTTGAACAACATTCATTTCCTGTTTTGGTGGAAAATTATTGATCAGTTAGAGATAAAAGTGCATTAATGGATAAGAAAACTTTCTGGGGACTCCTCCCATGATGAAGAATTGAAGGATTATGCTGCTGACTAGTGTTTTGTAGAATGGCTTATTTTAAATAGAGCAAAAATCCTGACATAGCTAAAACTTTACTCAGTTCCCTGAGCTGCCTTTATGCAGTCAGTGTCTTTTAAATACTGTTATATAAGTCAGCTCTCATCCTATTTTAATAGTTAAGGCTTTTAAAATAAGCTCTTTTGACAGTGCAAGAAACATTAAAAAAAATCAGATCTTAGGAGGGAGTTTCTGCTAGCAGGATATGTGTGTTCAGTGGTCCTTTTTTTCTTTATGACCCACTATCTTTCACCAATGTTATTAGTCCCTGAGAGGAAACCTAAGTTATTTGTATTCTGCAGTGAATAACAATGATTTTATTCTTTTGTAAATTATATGTTCATCCAGCCTTTTCTAAGGTAGGAAAAAAGCTGCAGAATGAAAGGGACTTTTGCTCAACTTGTGAAGGAGAAAAAGAAAGCAAAATCTCAAGAGAAAATGAAAAGAAGGCAAAGGCTTACATTATCCTGGGTTTTTTAGTCTGGAAATAGCTTGTGTTCTTCCCCTCCTATCATCATAAGAAGAGATGAGAGGAAGAGGTCCTTCATCTCTTTTGAGAACAGTAGTGATACAGTTTAAACTTAGCAGCTCTCTAGGTAACACTGTCAATTTGGCTTTGACAATTAGTGATGAAGGAAAGTGTTCTGAAGCAAGTGATATTAACATTTTAGTAGGTGGCATCCTCTCTGCTAAGTCAGTATTGCTAGAGGGCATTTTGATGATGGTGTTTCAAAATGTAAAGCTGACATCCTGGTCCCTTGTAGCTGTTGAGATACAATCCAGTGATACTTTTACAAAGATATATAATAATAGGGAAATATACTTGTGATTTCCTCCCTTTTTACTTAATGTAAAATGAGCTGAACACATGCTCCTAAAGCCCTTTACTCTTTCAAATACATTTGAATGTGATCTATGCACTGACAGTGCATAACTACACTTAATTAACATTAATATTGGATTTATATCTTTAGGCTAATGGAGAACAATTCATATGAATCAGGAATTTTATGGAGATTTAAGTAAATAGACTAGACTGGAAAGAAAATAGTCTTTCTAGACTGCAAAGAAAATGCTTTGGGAAGAAAAACAGTCTGCATAAATGGATGTTACTTAGCTCTTACAAGGCTTCTTTCTCAAAACCTTCAAGCAGATCTCTCCTTCTGTAACTCCTGCACTCTGAACTTCTTTACCTGATGAGCAGTTCTGCTCCTGAGCACTTTGTCTGTCTGGGTTGGGATAATGGGCATTACCTTAACATTTACCCTCTCTTGCGAGAATTGATTTATATGTTCTCTGTGTGTTGGGGGGAAAAAGTCACAACTGAGATTGTCATTCTGGAAATGCAGCCTGAGTTTTTAAAAATCCCATCTATTCCTGTGTACAAAGCAGCAACTGACTGTACTGTAACCATGGAGACCTGCAGCAGATTCAGGAGTTGATTTTAACTCTCGTGCTTCAGACCAGAAAATGTTAGATACTCTGCATCACAAAGGTACAGAAAGGCCACTGGAGATGCAGCACACTGGAGACCCTCCAGAATCACTAGGTCTGGGTCTGTTCTCAGAGAAGACTTTCACTGGGTCAACCTCACTGCATTTCAGGCAAAAACTGGGAACGCCCATAGAGTTTGAAGAGTCAAAAATCTCTTACGCTGTATTTGATTTTCAAAAATACTTAGAATCTTGGCTGTGATCTGGAAATCCATGATATTTTAGCTTCCCTTACAAGAGACCTACCCCTTCCCAGCCTTTCTAGTGAATAGAAAGCTTGTAGTAAGACTGTAGAATTATATCTCAAAGTTATGTTGCCATGAAAACTTTCCTTATTAATAGCATATGTCAGGACTGAATTCATCATGTGGTGTAAACTACTGATTTCAGTGTTGTTGCATTACAGGTACAGTTGATCCTATGTAAATATTTTTTACACTATGGCTCTAGATCTTTTCCTTGTTCCTCCACAATATTCTCCTATCTTAGCAATTTTTATTAGAGAAACTTTACTTAGATCAGAACATAAACAAATAGCAGCTTTAAGTACTGGCTCCATTAGGATCTCTAAACTGTATTACATTGTGACAGAAATAGCTTCTGGATGTTCCTTGCTGGGTATGATCAGAGATAGGGATCAAACAGCTTTAAACATTGATTTAGCATGAGAAGCTATGCAAAATCAAGGCTGTTTAAACAGCAGGAAATCAGAGAAGCAAGTCAGGGATTGAAAAAAGAATAATGACTAACTAGGGAGAATAAAATAAAAGTATTTTGGTAAGGGAAATAGAGGGGATGGAACATTATAGGACCTTTTCTTTGCCAGAACTGACCTGCAGTATATATCAATCTTATTTTTCTATTCAGACAGCAGAGCTTTCAGCATTTGGCTTGGCTTACTCAGTATCATCAGCTCTGGTATTCCAGTAAGCGATATACGTCTGTGTGCCTCAGAATAAAGGAGATATATTGATACTTGTGGCTAATATTTCTTCTGGATATAAGGTAGCTGTGTTATTGAACAGGGCAAATGATTTGTTAGAACGTCATTGCCTAATTGAGTACAGAACAGCTGATGTCAGGAAGAAAAGGTTAGACTTGAAGAGTAGGGTCTTTTCTATGTAGCCACATTTAAGGTTTCAATCTCTGAACTCTAAGAAGACTACTCAGAGCATGTACAATACCTTTTTTGGCCACCTTCTTTCATTTTTAGATCATTCTCAAGCAGAGTCCAGTCAAACATTTACTTGCTCTCTACTCCTGTCTATGCACAGGAAATTCTGTCTTTTGGTTTGTGTGGGTGGACAAAAGCATCTGCGGGGTGGATCCTGCACCCACTATTCTTCCCTGATTCTGCTCATTGCAATGCATTGTGCATGGAGGTAAGGGAGCGTTACTGTTCTTGGTTTAACAGTAGGGAGTGATTTTGAGCATTAAATGCTTTCTTTAGTAATGGGTTCTGAGCATTTGTGAGCACAACTAAGTAGGAATCTGAACGGAGGCTGTTATGGCCTTCACTGAAATAGCAGCTTCTCCCTGTTTACTGCCAGCCCACCTCTTCACCTGCATGTCCAGAATGTTGACGCAACAGTCGTTCTCAGCGAGGGTGAGGCGCTCTCAGAAGTTGTTCCTGCCCTGTGATACATAAGGGCTAGATATTTTGTCCTGGCCATGGATCCTATACATACTACACACTTTTTCGAAAAGCCACTTTCTTTCTAATAATCCTTTGGCATGGATTGTTGCACAGGGTTGTTACATCCCAGATACAGAACTTTGTATTTGCCCTTGTTGAACTTCAGTAGAAGTGTCAAAGAAAGAGTGGAGATTCAGAGGAAGATGAGAAAAAAATATGCAAAAATCGGAGCTGGAGAAAGAAAACAAAGAAGAGATAAAAGAAAATATTTTGGAAGGCAGAAGTCAAGGAAGATAATAAAAATATGGATGAAAAGGAAATGAAAAAACAAACATGCATTTTTATGGCTGCTGCACTTTTATATTGCATTTTCATTCTAGGAATATATTAGAGCTAGGCAACAGGGAAAAAAAGCAGTTTCCATGTTATATTTCAAATCCCACATTTTTTCTTGCAATGGTTGAATAAAACAGTGTAGAAAGGTTTGTATGGTGCCACAGGAGTCTGAAGCTATTGCAAGTTCTCTGACAGAATCTGTCAAATGTAAAAGCATATTCATTAAGGTCATGCACTTTTCTGCTTCCAGCTCTGTGCAGCTGTGGCATTTTTCCATCTGTATTTCTTGTTAAAGATCTGAATGACTCATCTTTGAATTTGCCTTTGAGGTAGACAGTTTTCCTATGGCAATGAAATCCAGCTGGTACATGAAAAATGTGTGTGTCACTGTCAAGGGAGGATCATTCTTAAAAGAGTGCAACTCAGTCTTAAAGTTGGAATTTTATAATTAATTTTTCAGTCAGATTTTATTGCTTTACAGGTTTTGTTGTATAATAACGTTTTAAAGTAATAGACCAAATATTAAAAAAAACCCTATATTATTAGAAAAACTTTTCCTAGCGATTTTCAAATAAGCATTAGGAAGAAGAGTCTAAATCTTACTGAATCTCAATTTTCTTCTCTGAAAATATCAGTATTTTCTAATCATGACTAGTTCTACTCATAAACACAAAAAACTTTCCCTCCTACAAATCAAACAAAATTCAAAGTTTCAGAATACTTTTAATGTTATTATTTAGCAATTAAAAGGAAAAATCAATTATGCACCAGTTTAGTTGACTAATTGCACTTCACAGACTCCCACATGCTCTTTTCTGTTAGGAAATGCTTTTATTTTAGCTAAGTTTTTTGAAGTTTGATATTTATTCAAGCCTTTCTAAATGTCTGGGGTTATTAAGCTCTTTTATCTCATTTTTCTTAGGCTCACCAATTAACTGATTTCTTTTCAAATGAAGAAGAGACATAGACTTGAAACATTCAGCTGTTGCAAAACAGAAAACTTCAATACTGTTAAAATACAGATAGTACTCATAAAGAATAGCAAAACAGGAAAAATGTTTGCTATTTCTATTGCAACTTCAGCATTACAACCGCAAAGCACTTGAAATACATTTATGAATTAAGACTTATGAAATTATAGCATACTAAGGAAATATATACCCAGTATAACTAAGCATCTAAGGAAATTGCAAGTTTCCTCTGATTTTGAATATTTCTTTTTTTTTGCATTAAAAAGATAAATTACAGCGAGTCACTGCTGGGAGACATTTTGAAAATATTTGTAGTCAAGAATGACATTTAGTTCGTGGAGTCTTCTTTAATTGATTCACATATGCTAAAGAAATAGACTGTCTTGGGATAAGTTTGAAAATCCTAACTACAGTGTTCACATCTTGATAGTTAATAAAGCCACAGCATTTGAAATTGATTGAGTGATACACAATAAATGTCCCAAAATGTGTTGGTTTTTTTTTTCCTTGTAAACTCTATCTGGACAGATGAGGCATCATAAAACCAGTCTCATTGAGCCCTTGGCTGGTGCACGCTAGTTTGCAAAGCATAACGTAGGCTTCCTCTGAGAATCAGGCCTGAAACATCTAATAAAACATAGGAGAACATGAACATGTAGACCTTACACACTGAATTGTCTGTCTGTGCAATTCCAGATCTAATCCATGGTACAATGATTATCTATGGAAGCTGCCAGTGAACCAGGAACCACCTGTCTGTCTTCTGATACCTTTAGATCTTGCTGTGGTATTTTGGTAGCTGGCTGTAGTGTGTTTATTGACCTTTTCTGGGGAGGAGTCTCAAGGTAAAACCATTACCACTGAGTCTGGGATTATTACCGATAGGCTGATGAAAAATTAGTGCAACCATATTTAGAATGTGCCATGAACCTGTTCAAGCAGATCTTATTGTCTGGCAGGTATTTGATAACTAAATAAATTGTTTAAAAAGATTAATTTGCCCACAAATGTTACAATATTGGCATTAAAATGTGAATATGTGACACTAGTCATCACGCAATGGTTTGTGAAATACCACAGACATTTCTGAATGTAATTGCAGAGGAACTCTGCACTACTCCATATGGTACTACTGAGTGATGTTTTCAACAGCAATACGACCTTATGTATAAATAGCCTGTATTCAGATCTGAAGCGGAAGATTTAAAAGCACTAACTGAATTGATTCACAGGGGAGCTGACAGAATATATAACATGGCACTGACTGTTACKTGAATTCTGCAAGACTTAATCACAATGAGGACTATAATATATATATAACACTACATTTAAACAGTTTGAGAAATTCATTCTATTTCACGATAGGAAAATCTGGTGTCTATATTGGAATACCACAGAGCATATACTCAATAGTATTGATGCTAAAATAGCAACATGGAAAGGGAGAAGCCTTGGTCTGGTCTAATAAAAACCACAAGACAGTGAGCACCACACTTCTGCCCTCAATATCACTGTTTATCCAAATATGTCATGGAAGCGTTCAGACAGAATGAAAGCAAAAACAGTGTGGAGAAAAGGTTAGGGCAAAATGCCTTTACTCAAAACAAGATAATACTACATTTATCACAAACACAGCATTTCTAAAGGAAGATTCCTTCTGATAGCAACTACAATAGTCACAAATACCCAGAAGACGACAACTGCAGGATGATCAAACTGAACACATGGGAAAACATACTGACCAGTGTGAAGCATACACAAAACATGCGATCAAAACATATAGATGTATTTGAATATTGAGAGGAAACTCTACAAATCAATATCTTGCATTTTAGCAGTATAGAAAAATCAATGCTTCAGGAAACAAACTCACTATCAACTTCATTTTCTAGGATATTTCTGCCAGTTAGTACAAAAAGACATGCATATTCACTTGAAGTGGGTTTAACAAAAAATAATTTTAAAAGTTAATTTAATATTGCAATTAATACTTAAACACTTGGGGCTATCTCTAATAATAAACCTAGTAGAATTGTCCCACATGGCTGTCCTGGCACTTGAGTGAGTTCCTCTAATCTATGATATGAATTTCTGCAGCTGCTGTCACCTAGTAGTCAGCCCCGATCCTTCTGAACTGTAACAATTTCTAAGGAAACGCTGAAGATAATGCTGCAAACAATAATTACACAGATGAAACTAAATCCATACTGTAATCACCTGTTCAGTGATCTCTGCATTTAGATGAGGGAATGGTGAAATATGCTGAGTTACCAGAATAACGTAGGTAGCTTTGCATGCTGTTTCTACATAAAAGAGAGATTTCCCTACATAGCTAAGAGTTATGGAGCAATTATCCCTAATGGCCTTTTGTTGTGTCTTTCAAATAAGAAAAAAATGTCTGAATTAAGTAAAATATGTAGTTTGCTGTGCCAGGTAGGAATGAAAATGGGGCTCAATTTAAGACATGAATATTTACAAAATGTGTGTATGACTGTAGGTGTATATTAGAGCAATTTTTTTAAAGTGTACACCTGCAGCAGATGGTATATGCTGTTGTTATTTTGTTACAAGTGTGTCAAGTCCCAGATGTCTGACTATAAGCATTGACCATGAATGTTAAAACACACACGTACCATTGCCAATAGCATAGACATGCTTCCCATGGTGTTGTCTTACGGCAAGAAGGATGACTGAGCTTAACCCTTTGCCCTCTTTCATTTAAAAAATGTCCTCGCTAGTCAGAAAACATGATATACTTTCCAGAACATCTGTTATTAACAGGGTCACTGGTGTGCCTAAAATTTTTCACGCATTCGGCAGATTTTTKTACAACCTACAGGCAGGAACAATACAAAACAACCTAATTTTCCTTCAAACTTCTTTTTGCTTTTGTTTGTTTGTTTACCTTTAAGCTTGATGTATAATATATACTGAGGGTATGAACTATGAATTAAAATGCACTTTGCATTACACTCAGTAAGCCGTGAAATTGTACCTGTACCCAGGCAAGGGACTCCGGGGGATACTGCAACTCTGTTGCAGGATACTTTCTTTCTTGCCTCTCAACAGCTTTTACAAAAATTTGCAAAGAAAAGTGTGATAATTGCAGATCTTCTGATGAACTGAGGCAGGTTTCTATGGAATGCAGAGCTATCCTCCAGACGGCACCTGCTTTGTGTCAATTTCCTTCTCATCTCCTGTGCCAGCTTCTTCCGAACTCAAGGAGATGTGGCCTACATGTGATTTTGCTGATGAGACAAGGGCAACAAAATAATTCACCACACTCTCTCTGACACTGTGGGATCTTCAGTAACACAGAAATGTAGAGAAACTTTTTTTTCTTTTTTTTCCCCCAATTACATTTTGAATGCATAAGGGGCATGGGCCAGCTAAAGAAGGTGTAATCAAGACCTGCAGGATGCAACACAGCAGCTACAGCCCAGGAGGAGGTGCAGACAAAGCAGTTTTCTTCCACTTTAAGGCACCTGAATTCCTGGTAGTAACAAGACAAAAAAACCCCAGGAAGCTACTGCAAGGTTACTTTACGATATGGTAATACAAGCATCATTCTCAAAGGTGATGAAAACCAGTTCAAGAGATCATTTACATTTGCATAATCTTTATTGTTTTGACAAGTGACCCTTGTTTGAAAACATTTTAATATAACAACATTTTAATATAACAAGTCTAAAAATACTCTTCTTGATATAATCTCTCTCTTCTTCTGTACTGACTTTTCACTAATTTACCTTCTGAAGTAAAGCCAGCTGAGTTTGCACACCAAGGTATCAAGGAAGTTCTGGGATAAGGTAGGCTAATTTTCACCTGCTTTACGTGAGCGGTGAATAATATTAGTAATAAAGATTAGTCAGGAATTATTTAATGATGTCTTATTGCGGGGATGTTGTAATTCACTTTTACCATGTTTAGAGCACTGGGTAACCTTTATATCTTAATAGAACATGGGTTTGAAACGTTCACTTTGATCATGATTAAAAAACCAAATGTGGTAAACCCATTAAACTACCACATAGTTCCTCAGAGTTTGCCACCTTTATGAAGAGGTGGGTGAAAGGAACTAGGAAAATATTATACAAGTGCATCTATTTGCCAAATCCTCTTAGAGATATAATAATAATATTAAGAGCCATGTATTACACAACTGCACAAAATATTACATACGTGCAGAAATTGTTTTGTTTATCCTCACAGCACTAATATAAGAGAACATTATTACCCTCCTTACCGTAAACTACTGGCTACATAAGGTAGTGTAACAAGTCTTGATATTTAACAGTTCTCTTTAACAGAAAAAATTAATTAGACCTGATCTCTTCTCACATTTTACCAAGACTGTGTCCCCTAAACTTACTTTAAATTCATTAGAGAATATTTAGAGGACAAGAGATTAAATTAAAATGAGATTGAATTGCAAAGCTGAGATTCTAATTTTAATTTATATGTAATCGAAGTTTAGTTTTATCGTAGTAAGAACCAGAGTTCTTAAGTGGAATGGGCTAGACTCTTCAAACTTTTTAACCTAAAATGTATTTTCTTTTTAAATGTGTTAAAACCCTAGAGAGTTTTGTGTTCAGAGTGTTTTTTGGTGGTGGAGAAAGGAAAGCTACATTTCTGTAATGCTTTTATTAGAAGATTAATGTAAAAACTTGTAGGAAAATTTGTTTACCAAAACCTATGTTACTCAGATATGTTAAAATGCCTGTTTCATTCTGATGATCATTTTATTACCTTAACACATTTTTTTCATTGCATATGCTTTGCATATTGTTTGAAAAGAAAAGAACTGGGAGAGAGAGAGAGAATGTTATTAGTCTGCCAAAGTACTGTGGGAAGAAACATTCTAGCCTGCTCAGGAAAATGTTACTTTTCTGAATTTTTTCAGAAGTGAGCTTGATGCAGTTAATGTCTTCAACAGGCAGAAAATTACACCAGCCTGGGGGCTTTCCTTCCTTGGTTTCATATTATAATACAAGGAATATTTATTTGTCAATGCACATGGCTAATAATGACCACCTTGATCCAAGAGGCAATGATTACAACCAACTCCATGGGGAATTGCTTGACTTATGTGTCTCTGCACTGAAAAGAGGAATTAAATATTCTTTTCCATGCCCCTACTTAATTTCAGAGAAGGAAGAGCTCTAATTAAGGTGTTCTGAATCACCTCCAACTTCATATATTGATTACTGAGACAGTCTGAGAGGACTAGCTTTCTGGTGTCTGACATTTGTGTGGCTGCTAGCCTTGAGACACTTTCAACACCAAGCAGATTCTCCTGGGCTGAAGATGGGTTTCCTTTGGAAATATGATTTATTTTTGTGTAACAACGGTTAATTGACTATATGTGCATTATATTGTGTATAAAAATATCCTCCTTTTCCCTTGTGTATAAGTCCAGTAAGTCGTTACATTACACAAATACGGAAAGATGGAACAAAAACATGGGATGCAAAACTTGAGAAAGATCTTAAAAAAACATTGAGAATTTAGTTAAAAGGTCCTAATTCTGCATAAAAGTGAAAGCTGCTTTTGCACACCTCCAACAACCTGGTGCAGTAGTCCCTCAGCAGTGCAATAAAATCTGAAGTTCTCTATCATGTCAACCAACAAAAAAGCCTAGACATCAATACACTCAGGAAAAGCTGTTGACTTTGGCTTAGTATATGTGTGCACACTGTTATTTATGAGAGGCCAGTGTTTGCTGATACTGACTCATAATCACTTGTGACCATTGCTAAAAGTCTCATGGGAAATGCAAAATACAGCAACTATTATTTTTTTGGTTACAAAAGAGAGGATTTGGAAACCAGAATTATCATTGGATAGACTCTTTAGAACACTTGCCAGAAGCATGAAGGATCGAAGTCCATAATGAAATATGAAAGGCAAAGGAAAAAAATCTAGAAGCACACAGAACATGAAGCATGAGAGTATTAACAGCCTCCAAAGAAAAGTCATGTAACTTAAAACTCTTGGTTTGGCTGGTGGCACATTCACAACTTCAGTTTTTAATTCATAACTAGTTTTTAGTCCACCATGAAACCCTTTTCAAAAGACAGCAATATTGTAATCTGCATGACACTAATTGCTTAACTGATATCTGAGAAGTAGGATCTCTCTCATTTTAGAAAAATGATAGTCCTGCAGTTTTGTGGAGCAGAATGAGACATATAAAGATTTAAAAATGAGAATTGGGGTCCTGGGAGCTGTGATCAGGTCAAGAACAGACACAGTATACATTTGTGATGAAAAGCAGTAGTTACAAATATGAATGATGACAAATGAAAGTGCATTATAGTCACAGCAGTTCGTCATGTTGGGTGGGCATCCACCGAGAGAGAACAGGTAATCTTTTCCTCAGTTTCCAGAGGGGATGAAAGATAAAAGATTTTAATGTTTTGCCTGAGCTTTTTCTCAGTGAGGAACCATAAACATATGATGGAATTCTGAGATCCAACAGTGCTGGAATCAATGGACATTCAGCCCAGCCCATGGAGCACTGATATTTCATAGAAGATCTGCAAGCCCAGTTGGAAGTACCCCAGAGATGATTGAGAATAGTTGATTATAACTCAGTTCTTGATGTTTGCCATTGTGTGTAGTATCAATGTTTCCTGTGACAATGGAAGACATGGTAATAGGAAGTGTATWTTTTGGTTGCTTAACACAGACAAAGTCTGAGTTGCAGCTGCAGATTTTTGCACTCTGTTATGGAGTTAGAACTGGCCACCAAATAAAGAATATCTCTTTCAAGTATGTTGTCCACAAAATGTTTGCTGAATTCTACAATGGCAGACCAAAGTGGCCTTCAGGGAGGACAAGGAACCTACTGAGATCATAGTAGAAATGGTAGACAGTAATTTCTCTGCAGTTCCTTCCTTGCTACTGCCACAACGTATAGTATTCATATGGTAAGATCCGTTAAGAGACTGAGTGTGATGCTTACCACTGCAATGAGTCAGGTGTATGCCTAAGGGAGTCATAAAGCTGCAGATGGCTCAGGGAAGCAGTAGAGCTCTTGCCATATAAGAAGTCTTTTGAACCAGGAAGGTCATTCAGATGAAAATGTATGAAGTCTGTATGTTGTCAGAATGCCAAACTGATGAGGATCATTCAGTAGCTCTTATGCAGGTGATAAGTACCTAAGACCCTTCCTCAATAATGTCATAAATCTGTCATTTATTTAAACGAGTATTGCATTCTCTCTCTGTGTTTCTGTCTCATAGAAACAGCACACTGTATATGCCATACAATATTGCAATATTTCATTTTTAAATTCATTATATCTAACTTTCCTCTTTAGCATCAGAACATTGTCAGATCAGTCCAGACTCTGCTTCCCTTTGAATTTTTTACCTTAGAAGAGTTCTGCTTTTGAAATAACTGGTTCTGCTAAGAACATCTCAGTGAGTGCATCCTCATGGTGTCTGCATATACCGTTTAAATGTTTGTCTCGGAAATTGCGTATCAATACAAAAAGATCTTTTGACAATAGCTATGTAAAATAAATGGTAATACTTGTTACTTCACTGAAGGGAAGAAAAGATGATGGAATTGTTCACAACTGGAGTTGGGGATGCCTGGAGACCCACTTGAATGCATTTTTCTCTGTGCTGTTTCATCTCCTCTCTTCTCTGTCTGCCTTTAAACTACTTYGTTGTTACATGTAACTTTTCAACACAGGTCTTTTATAAAGAAGGTTAGAAGGTAAATATTGTTTTACTTATTTTTATATGAGGAAACAGAACCATGAGTTACAAAAAATAACTTGTCATTCAACAGTACAGTGATCAAGTCTTTAACGGTATCCTGGCTGTTCAGAATCTTATCCTGGGCCTTATCCATCGTGACACACTGAATTTGAAAGTGTAGAAATACAGATACTTGTTATTCTGTTGTTGTACATGATCCTTTCACTCAACTAATATATGTAAATATATAAATATCAAATTAGAAGGAGTACATATTCAAATTCCCTTAGGAGACGCTATTGTGAATGTATATAAGACTTGCACCATCAGTAACAAGCATTTCTGGTAAAGCTGTCTGAGGTGCTTGTTTCTGATCCATGTAAAAAAAAATAGTTTTGTCTACTGAATCTAGTTTATTTCTTTTAATTGGGGGGAGGGAATGCTTTAATTAATGGTTTTAAAGTACATTTATAGAATATTAGCAATTATTTTAAAAAATGCATAAAGCCAGAAACTGTAGTTTTAATTTCTTGACTTTTTCCTGACATGATTGGCATTTCTTCTGAGATGTTCATGTAGTTGTCTAAATTCTTGTCAGAACGTATTGGTGTCATTGACATTGTTTTCCTTTTCACAAATTTCTTATCTAGCTAGCTGCCCCTTTCCTAGAAGGAAAGTGTCACATGTTGATGGGGAATTGCCAACCATGACTTCAAGAGCAAATATGGCATTCCCAAAGATTTTTTGACATTTCAAAATTACATTGTACATCCACATTGCATAAATCTAGTAATGCTGCAGATTAAAATAATGTTGGTCATTCATTTAGGAGATAATTATTATGAAGTGATCATCACATCAGTTATAGTCAGTTATAAAAAAAATGTTATTTGTTTCATCTCCTCTCTTCTCTGTCTGCCTTTACACAGGTACTCAGTGTTACTTTTAAGCTTAGCTATGGAATTAGCTGGGATATGAAGTGTACTGCAATTAACTGGACTGTGCTGTGTGCATTTGGCTGCTCCTGTATGTATGCGATACCCTTGAAAATTTTCTAAAGACCCATGCCCCAGCTATTTGCAAACAAATAGAGCAAGATCATCCCCACAGGATTGTGCAAATACCCTGATGGCATGGGATGCCAGAGTCTGCCTCCTTTGTCACACTCTTGAACTGAGAGACCGCAGAGGACACCTTGGTCTGAACACAATTACTGGTCCTTAGGTACTGTTCAAACACCCCAAAGTGCTTTAGGGGAATCTCCAGTCTTTGGTTAGCTGCCTTCCCATAAAATGTGTGGGCAGAGTTACTCACATGATGAAAGGGTTATCAAAATGATTGAATAAGAACCCTGTGCTGATGATTCCCAAACTAGGGTTTGCTGCTAGTGGTTTTGAAAAAAATAATAATAACAAAAAAAAAAAAATCTAAAGTGTCCAAGGGCAGTGGCCCACTGATGGAGATAAGAATCTCTTTTAGCTTGTGGTCCTGTGGAAAGAAACTTCTCATAGAGTTAGGTGTTTAATTTCTGTATGTGAATATAACAAATAAAAAAAGAAAGCTTCTCTTCTCCTAGAATATGCACTATCTTAGTAGTTAGAGCATTGGCCTGAATTCAGATCCCCATTCTGCTGAGTTCAGTTCAGGAATTGCAATCTATATCCTCCAGGAATACCCCATCATTAAACGGTTGAGTGTTTTAGCTTGAGCACCTGTTTTCTCTCCTGTTCGATATCTTCTACTTTATTTAAATAATTAATCAAGCGTTGAAAGAGTGATGTGGACCTGCAGCTCTTATATCCCGGTTGAACCTCTAACCACTAGCCTGTCAGCTGCAGCCAGCTCATGCCTATTTCCATTAGGTATTCTCTATATGGAGAAAAATGTGCTTACAAATCATTTTTCACCTGCATGAAACAGGGCTGTGGAGAAAAGGTCTATTTTAAGAATCTGATCGCCCAGAGTATCTAGTGCTTCATACATGATCAAAACCCTTTGCAAGATATGTGACAGCCCGAGGCCTTCACAGTAAGTAGTTGAATCTGAGTTACTTAAGGAACTATAACACYAGTAGTGTTGGATAGCAACAAAGCATTGTTGACTGAGGAGTGTAGTGCCCATCTCAATCTAAGGAAGAAAGCTTGTCTTCACTAGATAAACTTGGCTGGACAGGTAACGTTAATGATCTAATTCAAATGATTTTATAAAAAGAGTAACTGCCTGGTTAGTAGGCGGGGATTTTTGGCAAGGGAAGCTGCTGGTTAGAAACCAGATTAATATTCCAAATTTAATTTATATCATTGACTGATGGAAATGCAACCCCAGAAGTTAAAATACGGTTGAGAATTTTAAACTCCTGTATGGTTAACTAGAGTCATTACAGCAGATGAGTACATTTGAGATTCTAGAATTGGCTCACATGACTAGTCTATATGACCTAGACTGTAAATTCAAACTTGTAAAGTTGTGGGGTTTTTTTATTTGTTTTAAACACCCTGAGAAGCTTTTCTGCTACAAAGCCCTGCCTTTCCTCTTATGATATGTTATGTATCTTACAGCATTGTCAGACATCAGTCTGAAAACCAATGAGTAAATCAAAACACAAAGATTTTAGTTGCTCATTTTAGCTTTCATTGATTTGTTGGTACTGTCTGCAACATACAGCTTTTAGAAATTTCTTATTTCCCTTTTACTTTTGTGACACTTCCAAGGTAATTTGGAATTCATGTTTAACACTTTTTTTGTAGTCAATGGATGAAAGTCACATTATTTTGAAGGACTGCATTTCAAAGAAATGCTGGTAAAGAAAGGAACCAAKATAGTTTAAAAAATCTCATCTTGTCAGGCACCTTATCTATAAATAAATGCTGTGGAAACACACACAAAAAATTTTGTTTTCTTGGCTACAAGATCTCAGAGGTTAAACATGCTTCATTTAGATTACTTCCTGTTTTCTTTCCTTTTTTTATTTCAAAGTCTATGGATCTCTCTTTCAAACAGAAGTCTAAAGGTAATATTTGACTGAGGTAAACTCCAGAAAACTTCATGTTAGATACTTAGTGTTGTATGGATATCTGTATCAGAGCACTCCATAGTAAAGTAGTAAACGCAGTTGAAATTTGCACTTGCTGGTGATGCTTTACAAGACCATTACTCTCATTGTGACTCTATGCAGGAAGAGATGAAGCGCTAGTGATTACTGAAGATCCCTGAAATGACTCCTTTTTAATCTGCCTGGTTTAGGTTGTACCCATGTTCTCTTCACTCTTCTGTCTACTTTAATCTACTTCTTTGTGTATATGATGGAAGTCTGCCAAAACAGAGGGATTTTAACAGTCAGGAATACCAAAATGTCTTCCTTTTATACAGCTAAATCTTAAAATACCATTACAGCAGCATTTGAGTAGTTTAATGACTTTAAAAGCTGAAACATTTAGAGCATGAGAAGGCCAGGGAAGAAGATGTCTTCAATGGGAAGGAGTAGCAAGCAATAAAGAGAAAATAAAAAAGCTACAAGTTATGGAGGAAACATTAAAAATACCAATAGAGAGCAGCTCTAAACAAAAATCAGATAGACATCAACATTACCATGTCAAGAAATATTTAGCATGYAAAGAACTCTTCAACCTCTTTATGCTACCAGTTTTAAAGGGCATCAGCTGAGAAAAAGTGTCACAGAAGCTGAGGTTCACCACAGAGTTTCATTTAGCAGTTGCTCCTAAGTGCAGTTCCTAAACAGTTGCCTGGGAAACAGCAAAATCCACATTTCAGATTGTATTTGTATAACAAAGAAGATGGTATTACCTCCTTCTGCAAGGACCAGCTGGGGCTGATTCTCATCTCAGACCAGTAGAAATCAAAATTTTCTTAGCTGGAATCTGTATGGTGGCACTGCTGTGAGGGGAAATCAGGCCTCTCTTGTTTACTTAACATATTATAATAGTGGGTTTTTTTCCTTTATCCCTAAATATGATAGTTTTTCTTCATTTGCATTAGTTATAGTGAAGTATATTCAAGCTGAAGTATGCAGGCCTCTCATAGAAGTTGGCATATATTCATTATTCTGAATATCTCACCAAGAGCATAATCTGTGTTTGCTTGAAGTGCACAGTGATTTTTCCACTGCTCTGTTTTGTTGGAATATCATCAATTATTTTATTTTAATTTTTTAAGAGTTCCTTGTTTTATGTAGAGCTAATATTGAACTGTTTCCTTCTTCAACAAGATTTAAAGAAAGAACAAATTTAAATATCTATAATTATGGAACTTAGAACAGTTAAGCAGGTAATGTAAATGTACTGTTGATGCATATTTACTCTCTGTGGGGATATTGACTTTATCATGTAATGGTTTAGTCCTGCAGTTATTAAAACATTAGCTGTTTTCCCAATAGCCATTATAACAACTGCATTTGCATTTGAATGCTAAATAAATCTGATATGGTTCAACCTGAAGTGACAGCTTTATACTGAAACTGTTCTGGCTCACTCCTCTCCTGACTGCCCCTTTTCTATTTCAGTTTATGCCATTGTTATTGCTCCTTGATGTTATTCTTCTTTTCTCTACCATTTCTGAGAAACAGCCTACAGAAATCATGGGAAATGAGAGCTGGAAGAGCTCGAGAGGCCACATTATATATCTTCCTTTTTTTGTTCTTTTCATCATGTGGATTCTACAGAAAGGACACAGGTACGGAGAACTTAAATTACATGCTTGGTTCACTTGAATATTCTGTGATGAAGAAAGCTCTGCTTTCCTCCTTTTTGCTTTGGAAGTTTCACTGTGAATACATGCTCTAAGACAAAACTCATCTGTTTCTTCCAAGGAAGAAAAACACACAGCCAAATAAAGACAACTGTGCAGTCTTCATCCTGAGGCAGATAAAAAATTTGTCAAGCTGAACTAATTTCTAATAATCAATTTACACCTGCTGAGATGTATTATGTACTTTAAGGTTGATTTGCCAGAGTGGTTTTCATTATTTATCAATTATCTGTAGACATGAAAAGACATCATTTTTCCCCTCTGGAATCTACAAGCACCTGATTTTGAGCCCAGACAGATCTTCTCATCCTCATCCAGCCAGCTGGATTGCTCAGCACTCATTTTTCTCTGTTGAGGCTCATGCCATTTTTTGTATTTTTTATGTTTTTGGATAACACAATGGAGAATGGTTCCCTTAGGAGCATCAAATGACGCGTTGTTTCAAATTAGTGGCAAACTGTAATTTTACTACCAAGTATTGAGATACTATTAAATCATTCAGGCAAAGGGTCAGGTAATACTGAGAGGTTGTGAATGGGCATAGGAATGTTTGGGTCGCTCCTCCCTTCCATCTTCTTAATCCGTGTACACTGATCTGATATCCCTGAGGGCCAGGACTAAACTCCTGCATAAGGAGAGACAAGGCAAGGCAAGGACTGAAACTCCTCCTTCCTCATCATATAGAGGACTGGGACTGGAAAGAAGTGCAAAAGACAGTCCAGTGAGGCACAAAATAAGCGTTGTGAACACCATGATGCAGTGGTAACATCAGTACCAATAATTTTGGTAGCAGTTGATCTGTCATTTATTGAAAAGTGTGTTGCTATTGTGGTATGGATATATTATGCCTCATTACTTCAAATCAATATGCAATGAGCAAATAAACTAGAAAATATATTAAAACTCTCATGTCTTCTAGATTCTAAGATTAAAATTCAGGTTTGACAACAATACAACAGATCTGAGGAGAGGGGATTGGTACTTTGGAAGTCCTGCACGCCTGGTATACATTGTAAAGCCAAACTACTATTCTATCAGTATGAATGGAGGTAAGAGTTACAAGACAGTTTATTCTTTGGTGAATGTTTGGCCACTATTTAATTTGCTAGAATGCTTCATAGTAACCATAGTCTAAACAACAATTTTTCCATGGACTAAGCTCTGAAATCCTGTTTCCTACTGGGTAGTCATTCCCCTGATGCCCTTTGGACTACTCATCAAATTATGATGCATCTGGAGCAAATGTGACGGAACTACATGAAAGCCAAGAGAAAAAAAAAGGAAAGTAATTCAGCATGATTAATGCAAAAGAGTGGAAAATTATATCAGACTTTTAATAAGTCTTGACCTAGCCAGAATAATCAAGTACTGGAGGTGGTCATGACATCCATCAGTTATGGCCCTCTCTCTATGAAGGAATATTTTCAAATCAGTCAAATACGATATATTTTATAAGTATATAAGTGCAGTAAAATGTCATAATTCAAAACCAGTATCTTTCTTATTAACGTTGTTATTCTCACTAATACCAGATGACCGTGGTGATTTGACCATTTGTGGTGAATAATTTTAACAACTTTTCCAAATTTACATCTGAGTATAACCACAGTATTTCATCATTATGTTCTTGCTATGACTAATTTGCCAAGACATTTCAAATATGAAGTAACCTTCGTTTGCTGGAGTAGGTTTGCATTTCTTAAATTTATTTGAAGATTTAAACATACTGGTATCTGTTTAAATAAAATATTAGAGTGTTAATTTATACTTAAGGAATCATACATTTGTGTTCATCTGACACTAATGTAATAGCACTGAGSTAAACCTGAGAAGTGTTTCTTTTTGGAATATGTATTGTAGGTTTTTTATGTTATAGAACCATACAGCATACTGTGAGTGTAATCTCCTAAAAAATCCTACTCAAGTCAGCTAAAAAGCTGTAAGAATAACACCTGTGTTGTTTGTGATGAGATTAGAAACTCTGCAGTACAAATAACTCTAAGGAGGGTGTTTAACTTGGAACTGGCCACTGCTGGGCTGCAGATGCTGAAGAGCACCACATAAGATGTTGTCCTGGTTTCGGCTGGGATAGAGTTAATTTTCTTCCTAGTGCTGTGTTTTGGATTTAGTATGAAAAGAATGTTGATAAGACACTGATGTTTTTAGTTGTTGCTAAGTAGTCTGCTAGTCAAGGACTTTTCAGTTTCCCATGCTCTGCCAGGTGCACAAGAAGCTGGGAGGGAGCATAGCCGGGACAGCTAGCCCAACTGGCCAACAGGATATTCCATACCATGTGACGTCATGCTCAATATATAACTAGGAGGCATGGTCCAGGAAGTAGCGATCGCTGCTTGGGTATCGCTCAGCAGGTGGTGAGCAATTGCATTGTGCATCACTCATTTTGTATTCTATCATTATTATTATTATTATTATTATTATTATTATTATTATAATCATCATCATTATTTTCCCTTCCTTTTCTGTTTTATTAAACTGTCTTTATCTCAATCCATGAATTTTACTTTTTTTTTCCGATTGTCTCCCCCATCCCACTGAGGGGAGGGGGGAGTGAGCGAGCGGCTGTGTGGTGTTTGACTGCCTGCTGGGTTAAACCACAACAGGGAGACAATGGGGGGACACTTTCCCCCACTCCTTCACCTTCCCTTTCTCCTTCAGGTTATTTACAATAGCTCTTAAGAATTTTGAATATCCTTGGGATGTTCAAGCCAGCATGTTCCTATTGCTACGTCTCCTGAATGTGGTTCAGGTCTTGTTTAGGGTTAAATAACTACTTAAGAATACTGTCCAGAGACCAACCCTGGTGACAGGCACTGCAGCTACTCAAACTCCAGTGACAGGCACTGCAGCTACGCCAACCCCCACGACAGGCACTGCAGCTACTCCAACCACGGCAACAGGCACTGCAGCTACTCAAACCCCAGGGACAGTCACTGCAGCTGAACCAGAGAATCAACCTGTGCTGGTATCAGTTGCCCGTATACAGAAGTAGAAATACACAAGAAAATCATCTCATTTAGTAAGGGATGAAGATGAACCAGGGCCATCACGACAACAGGAGGAGGAAGAGGTAGAACCCATAAATGAGTTGGTAACCACCCAATCCCTATCGCTGAGTGAGCTGTGAGATATGCAAAGAGATTTCAGCCGTCGTCCAGGTGAGCACATTGTCACCTGGCTGCTCCGATGCTGGGATAACGGGGCCAGTAGCCTGGAAGGAATTAGAGGSTAGGGAAGCCAAGCAGCTGGGATCCCTTTCTAGGGAAGGGGGCATTGACAAAGCRATTGGRCAAGGGRCACAAGTCCTCAGCCTCTGGAGGCGACTCCTGTCAGGTGTGAAGGAAAGGTATCCCTTCAAGGAAGAATGTTCTACGTCACCCAGGCAAGTGGACCACCATGGAGAGAGGTATCCAGTACCTGAGGGAATTAGCCATGCTGGAGGTGATTTACGATGACCTGAACAATGAGCAGATACCCAAAGATCCAGACGAAGTCAAGTGCTCCCGACCCATGTGGCGGAAGTTTGTATGGAGCACACCAGTGTCATGCAAACTCATTGGCAATAATGACCTGGAAAGATGGCCAGCTCCAATAATATGAAGAAAGTCTCTCCTCCTCCCTACAGGCCTGTGTCTCTGCTGTGGAGAAACTGTCTCGGAAGGTCCAGCAACTCAAAGAGGATATGTCCTACTCCCCACCTGCACAGGCCAGTATCTCAGCCATTAGGAGTAAGCATCCCTCTGCTCAAGAGAGAGGATATAGTGGACACACACCACGGGCCACCCTGTGACTTTACCTGCGTGACCATGGAGAAGACATGAGGAAGTGGGATGGGAAACCTACCTCGACTCTAGAGGCACGGGTACATGAATTGCAAGGAAAAACAATCACAAAAGGGKGTTYTTCCAGGAAAACTGCTGCTCCAGTCTCCAGTGAGCAGTTCCCCAGACAGAGTAGAAGGGCTGATTCCACTTCCAATCTTAATAAAGGGACTCCTGATTCGTACTTACAAGAAGTGAGTAATGAATATGATGACCAGGATTAGAGGGGCCCTGCCTCCAGCCAGGTGGAGGAAAGGGACAACCGGGTTTACTGGACTGTGTGGATTCAATGGCCTGGCACATCAGACCCACAGAAGCATAAGGCTCTCGTAGACACCGGTGCACAGTGTACCCTGATGCCATCAAGCTATAAAGGGGCAGAATCCATTTGTATTTCTGGAGTGACAGGGGGGTGCCAACAGCTAACTGTATTGGAGGCCGAAGTGAGCCTAACCRGGAAGGAGTGGCAAAAGCACCCCATCGTGACTGGCCCAGAGGCCCTGTGCATCCTTGGCATAGACTACCTCAGGAGAAGGTATTTCAAGGACCCAAAAGGGTACCGGTGGGCTTTTGGTGTAGCTGCCTTGGAGAYGGAGGAAATTAAACAACTGTCTACCTTGCCCGGTCTCTCAGAGGACCCTTCTGTTGTGGGGTTGCTGAAGGTTGAAGAACAACAGGTGCCAATTGCTACCACAACAGTGCACCGGCGGCAATACTGCATCAACCAAGACTCCCTGATTCCCATCCATAAGCTGATTCGTTGACTGGAGAGCCAAGGAGTGATCAGCAAGACTCRCTCACCCTTTAACAGTCCCATATGGCCAGTGCGAAAGTCTAATGGAGAGTGGAGACTAACAGTAGAATATCGTGGCCTGAACAAAGTCATGCCACCGCTGAGTGCTGCCGTGCCGGACATGCTCGAACTTCAATATGAACTGGAGTCAAAGGCAGCCAARTGGTGTGCCTCCATTGATATCGCTAATGCATTTTTCTCAATCCCTTTGGCGGCAGAGTGCAAGCCACAGTTTGCTTTCACTTGGAGAGGTGTCCTGGAGAGTCAAGTGCCCCAGGGGTGGAAACACAGCCCCACCATTTGCCGTGGACTGATCCATGGACTGCACTGGAGCAGGGTGAGGCCCCGGAACACCTGCAATACATCGATGACATCATTGTATGGGGCAACACAGCAGAAGTTTTTGAGAAAGGGTAAAAAATAGTCCAAATCCTTCTGAAGGCCGGTTTTGCCATAGAACAAGGTAAGGTCAAGGGACCTGCACAGGAGATCCAGCTTTTAGGAATAAAATGGCAGGATGGACGTCATCAGAKCCCAATGGATGTGATCAACAAAATAACAGCCATGTCCCCACCAACCAGCAAAAAGGAAACACAAGCTTTCTTAGACACTGTGGGTTTTTGGAGAATGCATATTCCAAATTACAGCCKGATTGTAAGCCCTCTCTATCAAGTGACCTGGAAGAAGAACGACTTCAAATGGGGCCCTGAGCAACAGCAAGCCTTTGAACAAATTAAATGGGAGATAATTCAGGCAGTAGCCCTGGGGCCAGTGCGGGCCAGACAAGATGTAAGAAATGTGATCTATGCCACAGCCAGGGAGAATGGCCCTACCTGGAGCCTCTGGCAGAAAGCACCAGGGGAGACTCGAGGTCGACCCCTGGGGTTTTGGAGTCGGGGACACAGAGGATCCGAGGCCCGCTMTACKCCAACTGAGAAGGAGATATTGGCAGCATATGAAGGAGTTCGAGCTGCTTCAGAAGTGGTTGGTASTGAAGCACAGCTCCTCCTGGCACCCCGACTGCCGGTGCTGGGTTGGATGTTCAAAGGGAGGGTCCCCTCTACACATCATGCAACCAATGCTATGTGGAGTAAGTGGGTCATGCTGATCACACAATGGGCCCGAATAGGAAACCCCAGTTGCCCAGGAATCTTGGAAGTGATCACGAACTGGCCAGAAGGCAAAGATTTTGGAATATCGCCAGAGGAGGAGGTGACGCGTGCTGAGGAGGCCCCACTGTATAATAAACTACCAGAGAATGAGAAGCAATATGCCCTGTTCACTGATGGGTCCTGTCGTCTTGTGGGAAAGCATCGGAGGTGGAAGGCTGCTGTGTGGAGTCCTATACGACAAGTCGCAGAAACTGCTGAAGGAGAAGGTGAATCGAGTCAGTTTGCAGAAGTGAAAGCCATCCAGCTGGCYTTGGATAYTGCCRAAYGAGAAAAATGGCCAGTACTTTATCTCTACACTGACTCATGGGTGGTGGCAAATGCCCTGTGGGGGTGGTTGCAGCAATGGAAGCAGAACAACTGGCAGCGCAGAGGTAAACCCACCTGGGCTGCCGCATTGTGGCAAGATATCGCTGCCCAGGTAGAGAACCTGGTTGTAAAAGTGCGTCACGTAGATGCTCACGTACCCAAGAGTTGGGCCACTGAAGAACATCAAAACAACCAGCAGGTGGATCAGGCTGCTAAGATTGCAGTGGCTTAGGTGGCAACATAAGGGTGAATTATTTATAGCTCGGTGGACCCATGACACCTCAGGCCATCAAGGAAGAGATGCAACATAYAGATGGGCTCGTGATCGAGGGGTGGACTTGACCATGGACGCTATTGCACAGGTTATCCATGAATGTGAAACATGCACTGCCATCAAATAAACCAAGCGAGTAAAGCCTCTCTGGTATGGAGGACGATGGTTGAAATATAAATATGGGGAGGCCTGGCAGATTGATTATATCACACTCCCACAAACCCGGCAAGGCAAGCGCTATGTGCTCACCATGGTGGAGGCAACCACCGGATGGCTGGAAACATATCCCGTGCCCCATGCCACTGCCTGGAACACTATCCTGGGCCTTGAAAAGCAAGTGCTATGGCGACATGGCACCCCAGAAAGAATTGAGTCAGACAACGGGACTGTCCTGGTTCTGGCTGGGACAGAGTTTACTTTCTTCCCAGTAGCTGTGCGGGGGGTGCTGTGTTTTGGGTTTGGTATAATAGGAGCGTTGATGGCCCATTGATGTTTTGGGTGTTGCTGGGTGGTGCTTGCACCAGGCACTTTTCGGCCTCCCATGCCCTGCCAGGTGCATKGGAAGCTGGCGGGGGGAGCGTAGCTGGGGCGGTCGACCCAGCTGGCCAATGGGGTATTCCATATCATGCGACGTCATGCTCAGTATAAGAACTAAGTGTGTGTGGGTGCTCTGGTGTCACGGGACGGGCTCTCGCGTATCGGGCTATATGTCGGTCGGCGGGTGGTGAGCAGTTGCATTGTGCATCACCTGCTTTGTATATTCTATTGTTGCTGTTGTTATCACTGTTATTATTACTGTTCTACTTTGTTTTATTTCAATTATTCAACTGTTTTTATCTCAACCAGTGAGTTTTCCTACTCGTGCCCTCCCGTTTCTCTCCCCCATCCTACCGGAGGTTGGGGGGTGAGCGAGCGGCTGCGTGGTGCTTAGTTGCTGGCTGGGGTTAAACCACGACAGGGACTCATTTCCGAAACACCCTCATAGACATCTGGGCTAAAGAGCATGGCATTGAGTGGGTGTATCACATCCCCTATCATGCACCAGCCTCCAGGAAAATAGAACGATACAATGGACTGCCAAAGACTACACTGAGAGCAATGGGTGGTGGGACATTCAAGCATTGGCATACACATCTAGTAAAGGCCACCTGGTTAGTCAACACTAGGGGATGTGCCAATTGAGCTGGCCCTGCCCAATCAAAACTTTTTTGTACTGTAGAAGGGGATAAAGTCCCTGTAGTGCATGTAAAAAATATGCTGGGGAAGACAGTCTGGGTTAGTCCTGCCTCGAGCAAAGGCAAACCCATCTGCGGGATTGCTTTTGCTCAACGACCTGGGTGCACTTGGTGGGTAATGCGAAAGGATGGGTAAGTCCAATGTGTACCTCAAGGGGATTTGATTTTGGGTGCAAATAGCCAATACATTAAATTGTATGATGTTAATTGCTATATAATACTGTATATCATCACTTCTATGGTGGCTATATGCCATATCAATGGTATTACAGTGATTAGGTATATTACTAATAATTTAGGTATTACCTAGATTAATGAAGAATGAACTTTGATGAAACCGAGCAAAGTGCAGCGATGATAGAACCGGACAAGCGCAGCGATAATGGAACCAGAACTGGCTTCAGCATACAACAATCCAACACCACACACCATCTCTCCTGCCCTGAAAGACTGTTATGACAGATGGAGCCCAAAGTCATGGACTAAATGAACTCAATGGACATCTTAGAGGGATGGCCCATAGACTAAGGGAATGACATCTGTGTATATATATCAAAGGACAGGAAAAGTGGTGGTGATTAATTGGAATGTGTTGGAAAGTGTGGGACTTGGACATGATGTAGATGGTATAGAATAAGGGGTGGATACTGTCCTGGTTTCGGCTGGGATAGAGTTAATTTTCTTTCTAATAGCTGGTATAGTGCCGTGTTTTGGATTTAGGATGAAAATAATGTTGATAACACACTGATGTTTTACTTGTTGCTAAGTAGTGCTTACACTATCAAGGACTTTTCAGCTTCCCATGCTCTGCCAGGTGCACAAGAAGCTGGGAGGGGGCACAGCCAGGACAGCTGACCCAAACTGGCCAACGGGATATTCCATACCATGGGATGTCATGCTCAGTATATAAAGTGGGGGTTTTGGCTGGGGGGTGGCAACCGCTGCTCAGGGACTGGCTGGGCATTGGTCAGTGGGTGGTGAGCAATTGCATTGTGCATCACTTGTTTTGTATATTCTTTTATCATTATTATTATTATTATTTCCCCTTCCTTTTCTGTTCTATTAAACTGTCTTTATCTCAATCCATGAATTTTAATTTTTTTTTTTATCCCACTCTGGGAGGCGGGGAGTGAGCGAGCGGCTGTGTGGTGTTTGGCTGCCTGCCGGGTTAAACCACAACAGATGTAGACTAGAGAAGGAAAGTCTGGTGTCCAGTGCAGTGCGCTGAAGGAAGGCTGCAGAAAGACGATGACTTTGGGCCAGGAGGCATAGGATCAAGCAATGCAGCAGGCTAAATGGCAGAAGTTGGACACTTGTTGGGAGAAAAAGGCATGAACAAAAGCAGGGGATTTGAGGAGAATTGAGGTGTGGGGTCCCAGTGAGCAAAGCTACACTATTCCTAGGAGGTACTGGCTCTTACAACACTCTGTGGCCCCCCTGCGAGGGCTGTAGTACAGACAAGATGTACTTGTACTGTCCTTTAGATATCTGGAAGCTACGTGGACTTTCTTTAATCACTTGCTGCCACAGTGACTTCACATAGCTGCCTAATACCTCCTACCTGCACAGATAAATATTATTGAATAATATTTATGCCTTATAATAATCTTTTAGCTTAGGGTGACACACCATAAACCATAATTTTGTTGCATAATGATGATATGTCACAAAATGAAAGAGATAACTGTTCTGCACAGGTGCTGGGGGTGGTGAGAGGATTCTTTCTGGATCTCTATGAGAAAGGCCGAGCAACAAATGGCTTAATAAAATAGCTGTTTTAATAAAACAGAATAAAAACGAATACAGATAGGAGGTAAATATTCCATCTCTTGAGATGCTGGGAGCCCTGCTTTCATGCAGCATCGGACAGGTCCTGGATGGATTTTCCCATGGCACATTGCACAGGTACCAACCATCGAGGGGTTCCTTCTCCCTCCCATGCTGTGGTGCCTTTTATCTTGTGTGAAAAACAAAACTGTATATCTTCTCCTGACAGACTGGATGTTATCTCTGTCATAACACCCACCAGCGTGCAGCAGGGGCTGGCATGGCGCACTCCAGCAGGTTCCCTTACAGCTGCTACTCATGCTAACGTATGCGCTTCTTAAACCCTAAGTACAAGGCCCAATAGAGCAGACGTGGCTTGTCAAAGATCACTAACTCCTCAAACACAATGTCTTCCACAAGGCTCCCAATAGAATAACCAATTGCACAAGCCCAGGCAGCAAGAGTTCAATCCTTTCCAATGGATTTTTGTATGTATTTAAGCCTTTTAATTATTTCCTGTGATGTCACTTTCTGCAACACTCAGCAAACAAGTTATCCCAAACAGTGCAAGTATAGGTCATACATATTGTATGAGTTTGTTGGTATTAAACTGACTTTCACTGATGTAGTGTGAGACACTAAAGGGTAATTAGAATATAATCCAAGCTGCTTCACTAAAACTTGCTGTGAAACATTTAATGCTTCTGCAATGATGGCATTGCATTTGGTAGGAAATAAATTGCCACAGAAATTAAGAAGTGAAGCTTTCTATCTTCAGCTGATGATGCAACATAAAAGCAAAGTACTTGCTGCTCCATTTTCATTTAAAGACATCAGTAAGACCACATCATCTTGGTGTTCAGATATTTCAGTAATAGTTTGGTTCACACAAATACCTTGAATGCCACATGTTAAGGATATAAATACTAGACATGTTTGAAAGTTAGGAAGACTCAGAACCTTATCCTCAGTGAATCAAAGTTTAAAGAAAAACAAAACAAAGTAAAATATTTGGCTTCCAAATAAACATCCTGTTTCCCAACTAACTGATGGCTTCAGACGGAAACTGAGTAGGCTTCTCTACTGTCAGTTGTTGACCTCTGAGTGTGTCCTCCCACTTCTAGGGCCACGTAAGTTTAAGAAGTAACTGTCTCTGCATCTTGAATGTGTGCAGTTTGGGGGTTGTTTGTAAATTCCAAATATTTGTACTAAGTAATTTTCCTGAAAACCAGGCTTAAGGATTTATTGCCTTCTTATCTACTGCCTTTATTATAACACTGTGAATGATTCTTTCTGAGAAAGAAAATTCTACATTTTTAGCTCAAAATATAATGTTTTGTTTCATTATTCTTAATTAAAAAAAGATAAAGTTGAATTCAACTGCAAACGAAAATATCATTCTAAATGGAAAAATCAAGAAGTTTCATTTTGAAAATATCAGAACATATTGTTCTTATGATTTTTAGCCATGTGATTTTTTATTGAAAAATGCGCGTTCTGAAATTTTTTTAAATCTTAGTAATATACATTGCTTCAATAGAATCTAGTTTCAGAAGGGCCCACAGATTAACAATTACATATTTCAGAATAAATATGTTCTGTTCTGTAATTTCAGAATTTTCCTATGTTTCAGGAAAGGATAAGGACCTATTTAATTATGTCTTACCTCAAATCACCACTTAATAAATACAAACTTTATTGCTATTATTAAAAACTGTATGCTGTTCAAAGTTTTCTTTGAATTAATAGGCAGACTTAAGTGCCCCAAAATAGGAATTTTTTCCTACAAATGCATTTCACAGTACATAAAAAAAGAATTTTTGCAACTTTGATTTTTGTAAAAATAAACTATACAAAAAATAACACTTTTCCCTCCACACATTTACAAGTTTCTTAATAGCAGCTATTTAGGAATACTTAGTGATAAAGCTTTTCTGCAGTCGTTTTTCCTTTCCCAAATTGTACTTTTTTCCTTTCCCCATTTCCCAAACTATTTTGTGTGATAGCTTCCTCATGAGGCAGATTGGTTCTAATTAAATGATTAAGTCAAGGAGCTGAGGTTGTAATAATAATAAATAATCCATTGTACTTAAATCGAGATTTTCATCTTCAAAGCGCTTTCCAAACATTAACTAATTAAAGAAAGAAGGAAGAAATTAACTTTAGGGGACTGTAGATCTGTTGGTTAGCAGACATACTTAGGAATAGGACATTCTAGGCTCCCACCCAGCACTTTAAGTTGTTTAGCAGAAGGATAGGCAAAGCTCACTAGGCCTGGGTTTATCAATGTCTCTGTTTTTTATACTGGTTACCCATAAAATCTTTCAATCGGTGATAATTTCTGGATGTAAGGGTTAATTGATCTCTGCAAAAGAGTCGTCTTGAGTAACTGGTGGGATAGTTCACCTCCAGTCACTAGAGGCCATATGTAGCTGTCCTGTGAGGATTCTCCTAATCTTGCATTAAGTGGCTCATCCACATTGTTTTTGCATTTGTCTCTATTGGCTTCTCAAAGGAAAATATCAGCTGATCACCTCTGAGAAGAAAGTTGAGCATGGATTTGTCCTTGTTCCTAGAGTCTGTCCCTGTGCATGCCTCTTGGCTGAGAGATACTGAAAACATCCATATGTAGACAACAATCTGAACTTTTACATAACGCTGTGTGCTTATTGTAAACAACTAAACACCACTCTGGCAAAATTGCACCTGTACTTCTTTGTGTGGCAACGATGACACTTTTTTCATGGAAGAAATACCTGTGATTTTGTACTAATGGGGTCCTCATGGTCTTCAACGATCTCTATCAATGAAATTTTATGACTGACATCAGAAGAATCAATCAGACCAGGCTGTGATAGGTTCTTGACTTTGGCTTCTTTTCCTGCTATTGTAAGAAGACCATCAGGTAGTCTGGATGCTCTTTCTTTTGAGAGTGAGGGGTCAGAAAAAGGACTTTCTGAGGAGAGATTTGCTAATTTAAAAGGTTTCCTTAGCCTGTTGCAATTGTTGTTCTTATAATTGAAATCTAATTTGTAACTTTTTCCTGAACATCTCCAACTGAATGTCAGAAAAATAGCTATTAATATTGATAGTGTAGATATAATGGAATTTACACAAGCAGAAAGAAAAAGATCAACATCTTGTCTTGGCAGGAAAGCAGAAAAATTAAAAGCATGGTTCTGTTCAACCAAAATGTTGGAATCCTGATGACACTATAACCTCTGGAAAGATAAGAGATTATTTAAGTATAATTTCACAGGATAAAACCATTCCTGATGGCCCCCACAAAATCTAATGATGAAATACAGAAGCTTGCTGGCATCACTTGTATGGTAGTTCTTAGTTATATTCTGCTGCCCTTTTTGCTCCTTCTCTGTAAGAGTATACTAAGAGATAAATTAAGCTGTTTGAGATTTGACGTAACCAAGACTTTAATAGCATGTGATTTTCTTTCCTTTATTTTTAAGTCAACCAGCTTGATGCCTTTCTGATGGACCTAGGGAGTTCTTAGATGGCATTCTTGCTTACCTGACATGCGATCCATCATGCACGCCTTGGGGAACAATAAGGAGATGTAGTGATGAAACATCATGGGTGTTTTGAAAGTGAGCAGGTATTGATGCCCAAGATAAGTTACAGAAAGGGATTATATTTCCAAATACTGCGGGGGAAAGACAGGGTTATGAGGACATCATTGGCTCTTTCAGCTCAAATGGAGAGGAGGGGAAGCAAGAGGGGAGAGATAGTGGAATTATTAATTTAATGACAAAATTATGTTTTTCATCATGTCATTATTTGTTCACATAGCAGTCTGACCTTTCGTCACACCTTTAATAAGATAAACAACATCCAAAATCACTGAAAAAGGTTTCAAGGGTATAGGATCTCAAAAGTCATTGAGCTCAGTTCTCCATTTCACGAAGCACTTTATTCCACTAGAAACCATCAGGGGGAGACTTAGTAAGAGGAATAGCAATGCATCATCTTTTACATCGGTTGGAGAATGATTTCAGAAGCATACCCAGTAATGGAGGTAGAGGGTGAGTAATCTAAAAGGAACTGATAAATCCTATAATTGGCTTTGGATTTATCAATTGTTTTCCTCTCCTAATTCCACTCTTCATCAATAAATGACTTTTTCATAGGATAACAAGGAAAGGAGATACAAGAAGGAGAGAAGATATAAGGAGTACAAGCCTGACTTCTTCATTTTTAAATATCTAATTTGACCATCTCAGCAGCTGATATTTTTCATTAACAAAATGGACAATTATCACTACAGTTTAACCAGGCTCTTTATCTGTTTATTTTCAGATCTTTTTAGAAACATATTTAACACAGAAAAGTGTATATTCTATGATTACTTTTCTGGATGCTGCCCAGTGAATGCACTTTTCAGCAGATTTCCTCTGACCACTGCTGCTTCGCAAAGTGCTCTGTTATTTCTATAGAGATTTTCCTTCTACTTCTCAGGGGCTGAAGGAGACCTCATATATCCAGAAGACAGCAAAATAGATAGCATTTGACTGTATTGAAATATGGGTATTTTTTGTCCTATGCACAGTTAAGGCCAGAAAACCCATTCTTTTACTGGGTTGTTTAGTCCCGCATTTTATTTGACCTTTCTTGATTTTTCGTTCTTTCTCCTATTGCTTCTTGTTTCCCTCTCAGAAATCCCTGAAAGATTCTGTTCTCTGTTAGTTATAACATAATGTCATTGGCCAGGTTGGAAAAATTATTTCTTACATAACATGAAATATTGTTGGTTTTCAAATATATTTCTCACCACCACTTTTCAATGAACCCTCCATAAATCCAGCTGAGGGCAGGCAAGATCCATGTAGCTCTGAGAAAAAGGGTAAACCTAATTTACTAAAGATTCATGAGTTGTTTCCTCACACCCTGCCAGCTATTATACCCAAGTATAGTATATCTGATGGAATTACGCTGAACATGAAATACTGTTTCTGCGGCAACTGAATTTAAGCAAGATCACCACTAGTCTCAAAAGAAATAGAAACTCTTTCTCTTAATTTACCATAAAATATAAATTCATTTTAGTATATGAGTTTAAAATTAACTGTAATGACAGTTTAATTTCTTCAAAGACAACATTGTACTCCTGCCTTGCATGATCTGTGTGAGTTTACATACAGCATAATGCATTCCCTGCATACTCAAAATACAGAGTGCATGCAAAGCAGTTAAGAGCCGAATAAAATTGGAACAACTGATATTGTTCCACTGAATCTGGCATCACTGATTTTAGTCATTTAAATTTGCAAGTGTTTGCATCTGTGTATCCAAGACTTGCTTGCTTTTTTTTTTTTCCCCATGAAATGCCTTCGCTTTTAGGCCCCAGCAGAGCAGCTACACAGAAGCAGCAGCAGCCATATTCACATACGTTAGGCATCCAGCTCGTGTCGCTCTCTTCATCCCAGCAGGGCAAAGCATGTCCATGTCCATACTCTTGTCAAGTAAATGTCATACTAGTAACCAGGTGCTTGAGGAAGAGGCATGTCTGTGCCCTCTCTTCCTTGCTCAGACCTATCCTGCCTGACAGTCATTACATTAAGAACCATATATAACAGACCATCCAGCCAGCAATCTCTGGCAGTCAGGCAGGCAGGGTAATTTCCTTCTCTGTCTGTATTATAGGGAACAGTGATGGAGGCAGGAGACACGTTGCCAAGGTGTGATCCTCCCATGTGCTGCCATTTAGCCTGCTGCATTGCTCCAGTACTGAGGAACAAAGACATTTTCCATGCTTAGTCTTTTGAAAATTAATGGTAAACTGTATTTAAAACGGAGAGGCAGAATTTCTTGTGTTGTAGTATGATTGTTAGTTATACTACTGGAAATAATTTAAAACATTTTCATATGCAATTCAGTAGGTTGCTGCCTCATATATAATCTTAAAATGTATGTTCTAAAAATCAAGTATGCAAATGGAGTTTATGCCTAGGGAAACTCTTCCTTGTCTGCCTCTCACCCCCCCAGGAAAACTCAAACTTAACATGTTTTCTAAAGCTGAGAAGGGATTTAACTATCAGAAGCCTATTTTTCCATCTTTAGTTGGGTTGTGCGGGCTGCTTAGAGAGAGAAAAAGCAGACATATCTCTTCATATCTCTTCACTGAGCTATGAATATGTCAAAGCAAGGGGATACTCCACTCCTAAGTGATTTTAACAGTAGAAATAGCTTGTGGATAATAAATACACTGAACACTGTGTTAGAAAATTGATCTCAAAACTATTTATAAGGGGAAACTGGATCATTCATCCTCTTCTTACTTCTGAGTTTAGTATACCAAATATGTGAGTTTTACCACTGTTTCTTACTTACCATTGCACTTGACTTGGAATGTGCATTTCAAGGGAATCAGATTTCAAGAAAATAGATGTTGAGGAATTATATTAAAACGCATTAATCTGGAAGAAGGGTGGAGAAGCCTTGATGAGAACATAATTATGGATTTTAAACAGTATTATTTATGTGGGGGTTTGGGCCAGGAACAGTGTTCTATGAAATTGTGATCTCAGCATAACATAAAGCAAACAAGCCTTTTCAAGTGGATTAAGAGTACTCAAGTTGTCTGAGCACAGAGCTATAACAAATATTGACTACCAAACTGAAGAAAGGGATGTAGTGAGCTACATCAGAGGGGTCCATCCCTGTCTATATTTATTTTATGTATCCCTGGCAATTGAAAATAATGAATGAAATGTGGCTTTATATATAGACCTCTTTGGGAAACAAGAWTATTAGCCTTGCTAAGTGGCTGCCGAACAGCTCTGCTCTCATTTTATGTCCTAGAATGGGAAAGGATTTTTTCCCTTTTCTTCTCTCCCCCGAGGAACCCTCTGCCCTCCTTTCTTATTCCAGTGCACAGCCCCGTGACTCAGGCTGTACTACAAGATAACTCCTTGACCCCACAAGGCTAGATAATATTCCTTATATATGCTGCACTGTTTCAGTCCTCCTAACATGGAATGATAGCTTCTAAGGGGATAAAGAGTGTTGTTATCACGTTAAGTTTCTTTAACAAGCCAATGGTCCAATCCAATATAAAAATCAATTTTTCAGAGCTTCACAATGAAGAAGCATAATGCATTTTTATTGGATCTAGCCCTGAGCTATCTTGTCAAAAGTTAGCAAAATATTATTCAAAACCTCTTATCGAATTAGGGGCTTCTGAGTTTTGCATGATGTTTCCCAAACACAGAGGAACCTAAAGAATCATAAATCTGTGAAAGAATGAAAACAGTGAGTTGTGCTAGGTGACAGAAATTGGTTATGCATTATCTAAGTTGACAGCTTTCTGGAAGGGATAACTTAATAAGTTTTGTTTTGGTTTGTTTTTTAAAGCTCCATTGAAAAAATCGAGGTTCACTGAGAGAGATGGACACAAATGAAACTAGAAACTAATAGTATCAAGTAAATGACCTTATGCTTTCCACAAATCAGGACAGTTTCCCCAGTCAGCAGAGTTCTAGGTCACTAATTAATATAGAGCAGCACCATTTACTTTCTCTTCAGAAAACTGCGCGTGAGAAATTTCTGAATTTTAATCAAGATTTATGCTGGAGGGAAGGAGGGAAAGATTTTTGAATGTTTTAGCTTGGAGACAGTTTAATCATATTTATTATAATACATTATATTCGTCACCTGTTGTATGATTTTAACATCATCCTAATCAGGAGGGGGAAAAAAGCTAAAGTCACACTACCAAACCTCCTTCTCTCATTATTATTATTTTGTAAATTAGTAATTTGATCATGATCTACGTTTTAGACATTCACCTCTATTTTGTTATTTAAATAAAGATCAATTAACAAAGTTAATTGCTATCCAAAGCACAGGGCTTTTTTCAGTGTTTTCTCTCAATTATGCTTACACTCATTCTTTTGCAAGAATATGCATTAGGTGAAATCACTGGAATGCAGATGAAGACCAGCGCTGGAGCCCTAGGACTCTTGAATCTCCTGAGTTTCCTGTGTTTGTCTTTCTATAACAGTACAGTCTTATTTCCAGTTTGACATTTCTTTTTAATCAGCCGATTGGTCATTGAAATGATGACATAATTTAAAAGTGGGGAGTTTAACAGGACAACATGAGATGATTTTCCTTGGAGAACACAGAGAAATTCTTGACTGGATTAGACGCGCACAACGACATTCAGTCAGAGAACCGGCCAAAACCCAGGTGGAAATTCATTTCAAACCATTATTTTTTTTCTCAAGCCAGAGAGGAGCTTAAATCATTACTTTGATTTTCTGTTCAACTCAAAGAGAAGGAGTTGAAATGACTTAAGTGGTGTCTAAACCTGACCAACGACTGGAACAAGAGGTTTGCTGATTTGAATGCTACAGATATCCAGAAAAGACACTAAGGGAAAATTACACACAGACCCTTCTAGGATTTTAAAAATTATTTTAGCTTGGTTCAGGTTAGTTTTTTACATGCACAGTTTTTGTCTTCACCAGCTGGGAAAAAAAAAATGTTATTTGGTGGACGTTTTCTATCAAGTCTGACTTAAGAATTCAAGACTGGCTTCTCATTGAGGTATTTTCCCTATTTCTTATTCATTAGGACACATTATCCTAAGATTTTCTGTCAGTTAATTATTCTTAGCAGTTTGGGCATAGCTGTAGCTGTGAGGCACTCCATTGTCACTTTAGCCATTTAAGAAAACCTGACATGCCATCCAGTAAACATACTGGGTAATCAGAGTTGCAGAAGCAAATCTGCATCATTTTAGTTGCAAATCTATTATGAATTTTACAATGGTGCTGATTTTGGCTGAATAATGTCTTTTTAAGTTTTGTATAAATACATCTTGTCTTTTTTTTTCCATTTTAGAGCAGCAAACGTTGCGTCTGAATCCCCAATTTTTTTTTTTCCCAAATTTATCTTGGGAAATGGGTTTCAGAAATTATGCCTTTTTGCATATTTTTTTAAAAAAACTGTATCATTTTAGGGTCTGGTCCCTTGACCTGTTGTTCAAACATGAAATCTGATTATTTTCAGTGAGATTCCTTACGTGAGCTGAAAATCTGGGGCAAGCTGTGCTTAAATGTTTGAGGAATATTTCCCCTTACAGATGTCTGTTTGTGGAGATACAGAAAACACAAATCTTTAACTGAAGGCTTTTCAGTGCTTCCTCCTAATATCTGTTAAATATATATATATCTTTGAGTCTAAACTCTTAATAAACTCTAAACTCTTACTCTAAACTCTTCCTTCTTCATAATAAAAGAAATCGACAATATATTACTCACATTTTTGTAGCATTCAGACCCAATGGCCTACATAATGGTATCCCAGAAGCAAATATGTCCAATATCACAAGTTTCACAAATGATTTTGAAATGTATAAAAATACTTGAGTTTGAGAGCTTTAGTAGCTGTGCCCATACTTTTTGCTGTGGAGATTACCACTTTTAATTTTTTGTAATGATGTTTCCTTTTTTTTTTTTTTTTTTTAAACAAGTAACATCTGAATATCTGGTTCACAGTATTTTCTAAGCCAAATAGGAATTGCAAGTACGAGCTGTATTTGGATTTTCCAGACTGCCTTGAAATGACAAAATCAAGGAATTTCTAGTTACCAGTAAAATAAACATTTTCCAAAACTGAAGAAACAAAAATTTATTATGATAGTTTACAAACTCTAACTACCTGGCTACATGACATTTAAAATGCTCGGATATCAACTGAATTCAGTAAAGATTTTTAAAATACAGACATTTCTGTGGTTATCTCTTGGCTTCCACCTGCATTTTGAATTTGATACTGAATTCCCATCTTCAACTTTCAGAATCTGCTTTCCCATTGTATTATATCTTCTCTCAAAACATATTATTAATTCCTTGATTGACTAATAATGACTAAATCTTTTTTTAAAAGTCATTAGTTCTACCTAAAGCCTTCAAGAGCACGTTAGGTATTTGAAATTACATTCTTTTGAAATATTTCTGCACTTGCAGAAATGTCAGCAATCTGGAATCTTCCTATGGACTGCCTGACAGAGTTTTACATCTCCATAAATTTCTACCTTTAAAAATTAGGATTACTTGTTCAGCTTTTGAGGACTATTAGCTTTTCATGGTTATATATTCTCTCATTTATATGCAATACTGAAATGCAGTGTTTTTCCCAAGCTCTGCAGATTACTGATGAATGAACTTTTGTAGTGTCATAGCAAGCTTATTAAAATAACTAGGAGTTGTTGTAAGCAATGCCAAAGGTAAAATGCAAGTCACATACTTGCATGAATAACATCAGAAAATATCTTCTGCTGTTTGGGGAGCTAGGTATGTGCATCCAGATATCTTTAAAATTATTAACTGGTCAAAATGAGAAAAAATGGTGTCAGGAACAAAGGACAATATAAAGAAAAAATCCTGCCTGGATTTCAGATACTCTTTACAACAATGTGCTGACAATTGTAAATACGTAATAATTTGCCTCATTCTGGCCTGGGTCCTCCGCTCAAATGCTGTTCTTCAGCAGGTGAAGAAGAAATGTTAGATTGATGCAGCATGATGAAATGTTAGATTTTTTAATTTCTCGTCTTGAGTATATGTATGAAGGTTTTAGGATTAGCACCACTTCCTGCTTAATTATCAAAGAGAGAAATGATATTACGTGTAGTAATCAATCTCAAAGCAATGATTTCCCAGTTTCTCTTGAGTAAGATAGTCTACCATTTCTGATGTGATTTACCTTCTTAAAAATACAGACCATCCAGGAAAAAAGAACATTTTCTCACTTACATGATTTTTCAAGGGGTTAAGAAATCTGTAGCTTTATCCATTAGTACTGCCTCTTAAGAAGATATGGGAACTTTTATTCAACCATAAACCTCTTTCTGGTCTTATTATTCCAACCTAAATATATTTCTTTTCTAGAACTTCTACTATTTGATTCATTTCAGGCGTTGTGTTGATGCGATGAAGCTCAGTCAGAGCAGAGACACACTATGCTCTCCTTTCCCAGACTAGGATATACATAGTGGTCATTCCCCCAAGGAGACAGCAATCTGCAGCCCAAAAACTGCATTGTGATCTTCACAGGCTGACTGCTGCCTTTGGATGCACTCTCTCACCATCAGAAGGTTTCTGTGTGGCAACAGCAAATCTCTGTTCTGATCTCAGTGAAGAGCTGTTGACAGGGAAGATATGGAAGAGATCTAGGCAAAGAGGGAGACGGAGAGGAAAAAACCTGGAGAGAAAGTACCTGGAGAGAAAAAAATGTATAGTCATTTTGTTTTCACTCTCTTTTAGAGTTACTTGGTCAGGCTTTGGCAACAGAGTCCATTAATTAGGAAACACAATTTCTTTGGACTTTGTGAATCTAGATTTTTTAACTGTTTAAAATATAACGCAAACWTTTTCAATAACCTACCACTGAGTAATTTGAAGTACAGTTTTGATCAACTGTAGAAAGCATAATATTATCTTGTCTACTTTCCTGTTCTGTAAAAGGCTCTAAAATGGCAGGATCAATTAGTTTTGATTTCCATACCAATCAGTCCAGATGGTTCCCATTATTTGTTGAGGACAGCTGCAAATTGAATTTTTTGAATGCATAATTCACATTACGTGAAAGGTGATACTGAACTATCTCTTTGCAGAATAATCAGAGATGAAGCCTGCCTAAGCTCACCTTTCTCCAGACTTGGAAGCAAGTTTGAGAAGTACAATGTACTATTTCAGGAAAAGGGAAAAAGAGCCAATGTTGCATTCTTTTCAGGCGAGATGGAAAAATGTTTGCTGAGATAATTTCTTAAGCGATTTACATACTATCTTATTCCAAGATATTAGAAATGATGATGAATTTTACAAAGTGTAAGTACCTTACTGTAACAATGATTCTGGGCACAAGTCATTACTAGCACAGTAATGATGTCTATAGCTGAACAGAATCCATGGTCTGTAGATTCTGTTCATATCAAAACACTCAGAAAAAAATATTTATAGACAATGTTAATTTATCAGTCAGTGCAAGCTTCTTGCAAAGGGTCCCCCACAATCTACCATGTTCATATAATTTATCTGAACAGCATAATAGTATGCCTTCACACGTATAAATGAGAATTAAGGCAGTTCTGGTTCCTCAATACTTAAGAGCATGAGAGTCTTAAATCCCTTCCTTATATCATGTAATGCATTCCGGTCCATAAATAATACAGATTTCACCCTGCATATGATGCATAAGACTGTATGCGACTTTTGATCCTGTTTGATCCAGGACTACCGTTGCAATGTTGATTGCATATTCTACCATTCCCCTTGGGTAATAAGAATTGCAAAAAGATATATATGTATACACGCATGCACACACACTATATATAGATGCATATTGTATCCTTACATATATTATCTTTATATACATCTTTTATATATATGTATATACAATATCTTTAAAGGTAGCATTTCTCTTAAATGAAATAGAGAATAGGTAGAATAGGTAGGGTCTTCTCTTAAAAAAGCCACCTGAAGTTTCTATCTTTAGCTATTTAGGAGCTGTCTGGAAGTTTTGATTTAAAATATCTGGGGGAAATGTGCAGTTTTTAATGATCAAATAGTCAAAGCAATCAACAATCTAAGAACATGACCTGTTATAGCCAAATTACTGTTAAATAGCAAGATAATACCTACATGGAGACAGGTATTAGTCATTATTACCTGTATCTTGTTTTATCTGTTTTAGAAACTATTGGAGCATTAATCATATCATTTGCATAACTCAAGAGTGAGTTTGAAGCATCCTCAGCTGTCTTGCAGTAGACCAAAAGAATGGGAATTTCAAAGGCTAAGAATGCAATTAGCACTGGGCTTTGTAGTATTTGGCTTCTGATAACAAATTTATCTTTGCACGTCAATTAACTATCAGGCATTTATTCCACTTTTACTAACATGTGCTTTCCCAGTTCCATGATTTTTCTTTAAGGTTTTTAACCTGATTGCCAATGAAAACAGGAGTTGTGTGATTACATTGTCATCCTCTTTTTCTTTCCCTTTGATAACATTTGAATTCACTAATTGCAGTCCAAATTTGATAGGTGGACAGAGGTTTCAAAAATAATTAAATTCTTACAAGCTTTGTAAAAGTAAGCAGCCAGGGAGAGGAGGGAGAATCTGTGAGTGCCTGGATGAAGGGAATGGCAACCGTGAGTGTGTAGCTAATTAGACACTGGCAAACCCACAGCAATGAGAGATACAAATGTCTTCATTGCTGGAGAAGCTTCAGCAGGATCTTGTACCTTCTCATACACCAAAATAATTGCAACCCTGCAAGTAGAAAATGAAGCTTCTTGTTTTCTTGATACTTGGAAAAGGAAGCTGAACTATCTAGCTATTATCATTAGAAGCATTTGGGAACCAGATGCTGTTCTCATAGTTGATTTTTACAAATTCTTCTGAAAAATCAACACCTACTACTTATCATGCCCTGAGAAGTTTTATATTTGGATGCTCCTGCTTAGAGAAGCTGTGAAGTAAATGAGATTGAGTACAGCAACTAACTGAGCCCTTCAGAGACTGTCAGACCTGAGGCCTAATATGCACCTTGCAATGTCAGTAGAGGTAATTGGCCTGCAGCTGCTGAAGATGCAAGCTGAGTTTTAGGGGGACAGAGGAAAAAAAAAGGAGAAAAAAAAAAAAAAAAGTCAGAATGTCTTCATCATGAATTATTGGGTCCAGGTCATGCCATCAGGCACCTGTGCTTGGAGAATAATTGATGACAGAAAACTTGCTAGCAAATTAAAAATGAAGGCTTATATGGAAACAATATATAATATGAAAAACGTGTAGCTGTGTGTAGGGCAGATAGAAATGACCTTGTTTTGCAAAACTTTACTCGTCTCTAATTATTATGTGAAAATCATAGTAGCAATGAGCTACATACCAGTTTTATTGTGATACTGTAAAATTAGGGTCATCCTTATAATAGCAACTAATTTGAAGCAAAATATCCTGGAAAAATACCAGAGAACTGTGAAACAAAAAACATTAAAAATTCCTGTCTCTCATGATGACTGTGCAGTAGCTGACACCTGCAGAGCTTCAGGGCTCAGAGGTCACCAGGAGTAGAGCAGCCTGCAACCACCAGTGGCCATCAATTTATGCAGCACAGTGTGAGAATCGTTCCAGACCCCATCTGAACCATCTGAGTCACCCTTAAAGGACTTTCATTCTCCAAGGCAATCTCTTTCTCACATTTTTTGTAGGATTCCTCTTTGATGCATATCATTTAAAGCACAAAGTTACGAAGTGTCCTGTAACTTTTACAGTGCCCTAATGTTTTTATTTAGTTTCTAAAGGTTGTTTCCCCTCTTTTGCATTAGGAAACAACGCTTTACTTGAAAGCTAACGGATATTCAGGGTAATGAATGTTCTTCATACTTTACTTATGTAAACCACAGCCAGGAGAATGCTTACAATAAATCAACTGCTTTTGCAGCAGACATGAACAGGACTTGCATGCCAGCACATTTCTGGTTTAAAATCAGTCACGCTGTGCCCTAGAGCTGCAGAGGTTTCTTGGGCTGAGCTGTGTGAAGTGCAGCCTTACTTACATCAGAGCCAATGCTCCTGAGCGAGGGCATGCTCCTGCAGCAGCTGAAGAGCAATCACAGCTTGTGGCCCACTTCTTTAAAAAGGGTCTTTGGAGAGCCACTGCAATCATGGTCAATGTACTAGAGTGCCTGCTTTTATGTGACGTGTCACAGGGTTTTGAGTTGGTTTAAAGACAGGTGAATCAGTGTTTAGATACACACTTATGGCACAGTGAATTACAGAACACCTTCTATCTCCAGTAAATTTATTTTCTGGTACTCTGGGCTACACTTTGTGGTCATGGGCTGGTGCAGATGACACACTATCTCCTGCTTGTTATGATAAGATTCCCTCTTACAACTTCATAGCCAGCCGTGGGAGAGAGATATAGGCTGAGGATTTCTGGAGAGGGGAGCAGTCGAAGGTTCCTCCCATGTGGCATTGGGGATGACCAGTGTTTCCCACCGTCCCCATCCCCCTTTCTCCATGCACGGCCAGCCTTTTCCACCCTCACTAGGGCAGGGAGGAGARGAACACATTCTTTCTAAGACCCTCCTCACTGATACTCTTTCACTAGGTATCTACCCGTGGCTTCTTTCTTCAAAGCCTCTGGGAGGACTGAGCCTTGCATTGGTAAGATAAATGTTTATGACAGCATAGTATGGTCAGGGCCTCTTTACACCTCTCAGTGAGCAACTGGTTAAGCTTTTCACAGGTTGTCACAGCTAATCTCATAAAGTTGCAAATGTCCAAAGGATCCCTACCTGTACACGTGTGTGTGWGTGTGACAGACAGGAGGAGGAAGCGGAAGAAGGTGGTGGGTCTGGAGGGAAAGATACAGAAGGAGACCAAAATCCTTAGCTGTTTTTTTGGGTTGTATGTGTCAAAAAAAAAAAAAAGCTGGTGAATTATAGAAGAAGTAAGTGACATCATTAATCTGTTTTTATTGCCAGTGTGCCTCATTGTCTCTTCAACATCATTTTGAGGCAAATTTGAGGCTTCTCACAGAGCAATGTGAGGGTTGCTGTGTGGGAAGCACTCCTGTGCCTCATGCACTGAGGCATCCTGTCCCCCGGTATGTGTTTCTGTGTGTTCTTCTTTCTGTATACTCTTTCCGTATCAACAATACCAGCATTTCATATTTCATTATTCAAAAGAGCTAATAGCCATATGTATGTATATAAGTACCTATACACATACATACATGCAAACATAAATATATATATAGTATAATGCCTTGCTTCCATTTTGTCAATTTAATTGATTTGGTAGGCCTGTGGTTTAATAAAGCTGGATCTTTAGCATGGAAACTAAATTTGTTCCAACAGTTGAGATTATATCTTCTCTATGTTTTCCAAGCTCACGTCTTAAAACATGGAGAGAAAATTTGAGACAAACTTTAAACTGGTCTTAAGAGTCCAATAAAGTACTAAAAATATAACTTTATCATAAATATTTTACAGCAGAGTCATATGAGTTCACAGTATTCCCATTMTAGCTTTTAATTTATTCACTTTCTGTATGAGGCACTTCTATACATGATTCATCTTTATTGTGAGTTCACAGATGAATGGAATTCATTTTGTCCTTACATATTGCAGTTTTAACATAAATATTTGTTCCCATTTGTACAAACTGTCCTTGAATACTGTTGAGGAAGAGAATATTTGAAAGTGTAACTTTCACCTCTACTTTATCAGGATATTATAAGCAAATATAAACATGCGTATTAGTGTATGATCTGTAATAAGTTCATTTTCATAACCCACAATGTTATAAAGGAGTTTAGGTGAGTGAAACCTGTAAAAACGACAACCTATTCCCCAGTTTTATATTGTAAAAATTACCTTTAATAGGTTATAAAAGCTCTTCATCATGTTTTTGACCTTATCACTTTCAAAGAAACACAAATGCGCAAATCTTTGGCTCTGTATAGACAATTGTATGGATCTGATTAATTAGAAGAGGAAATTAAGAAAGAAGAAAGCACTGCTGTGTTCTAAATGGAAGAACTCAAAATAACGTGCACATGGATAGTAAACGAAAGGTACGATAGCGCTCCTAAATTGTATTATGTATTTTATAGTCTTTTACAAGCTATTCCATAGCATTTTGGCATGAATAGGTATTAAACAAATGTTTAACTGCCTCACCAAAGCAGCAATAAAATTACGCTACATTGCAAGCATAATTCACTATGCATTTGCTGAAAAGAGGAATCAATCAGCCCAGCAAACTGAATGTGCCAACTGGTTTAGCAGCTACATATCCCTGTGGCCAAGGCAATAAAGGCAATATGGAATGAATGTCTAATAGACAAGTATAGTCAGTTTTTCAGTCTACAGATTTTACAATTTCTTTCCAATAAACACACAGGAGGAAAAGGGTTTTATATTCTGATGAACTGTTTTAGAATTCCATTTTCAAAAACCAGAGTTATCACAATGTATGTAGTGGTACTACAATTGATAGGCACCTGGCAGAATTACTCATGAATTTTTGGTTCAAAATTGACGAGTGCATGTTATTCTGTAAAAGTGGGATGGGGTCAAGTACTATACCCTCTACTTAAAACAGTAGGTGAAACCCACATCTCTCCCTACAGGCTGAAAATAAAACTGAGATCAGCTGTGGTACTTGAACAGCTCACAGATTCAAAGGTCAGGAAACTGGGAGCATTCCCTGCAAACTTTGGAATTCGTGTTCTCCACTGTCAGACTGAGTTTGACCTTTAAAGGACTGAAAAAGCCCTGTCTCTTGAAAATAGTAAGATTCCTGATGCCCAAGCACTTCCAATCCGTACCAGAGCTAACGGAGCAAATATTTGCTCATGGATGTAATCTACCATTGATTTAGGATTGCTTCTGATATATACCCTCAGATGAAAGTTAATCATATTATTGTAGACACATATGGGTAGAATGAGAGTGAGTAGGTTTTAAAGGGAGTATGGGAGTGTCAGAAAGTCAGAGAAGGAGGAATACAAACTTGCTGCAAAGATGCCTGATATGCCCCTTCACTGAATTTGCCCCATAAGTGGTATTTGCCCCATAACAAGTGATATTGATATTTTCACCAGAACTATTTGTTGTGGTTTAACCCTGGCCAGCAACTAAACACCACGCAGCCGCTCGCTCACCCCCCCGCTCCAGTAGGATGGGGGAGAGAATCGGGAGAGCACAAGTAGAAAGACTCATGGGTTGAGATAAAAACAGTTTGATAATTGAAATAAAACAAAGTAGAACAGTAATAATAACAGTGATAACAACAACAACAACAGAATATACAAAGCAGGCGATGCACAACGCAACTGCTCACCACCCGCCGAACCAACGTGTTGCCCAAAACGCAAGAGCCCGTCCCATGAAGCCAGAGCCCGCCCCCCCAACTTAGTTCTTATACTGAGCATGACGTCACATGGTATGGAATACCCCATTGGCCAGCTGGGTCAACCGCGCCGGCTATGCTCCCCCCGCCAGCTTCCCATGCACCTGGCAGGGCATGGGAGGCCGAAAAGTCCCCGGTGCAAGCACCACCCAGCAACACCCAAAACATCAATGGGCCATCAACGCTCCTATTATAGCAAACCCAAAACACAGCACCCCCCCCCAGCTACTGGGAAGAAAGTTAACTCTGTCCCAGCCAGAACCAGGACTGTATTTCAAAGGCTATTACTTACTTTGCTTGTAATATATATATTCATATTACAAAATGCAACCTCTTTAGCCGTTTAGGTAAATGTTATGGAGAACTTAACCCTCCATTATATACAACTTCGTAAAATGATTTTGGCCACCCAAAGCTTTGTAGGAATCAACTCAGTTGGAGGTCAGCACACTGACACTCTGACTTGCTTTGCCATCAAAATATGTGCATTTCAATCCTGGCAGAGGCAAAGCCTGTCAAAAACACCTCTTTCTCTCTGGGATTTTCACCTGCCCATTCTCTTCAAATTTCTCTTTGAATAGACCCACTGCCATGCTCTGTGCAGGCTGTGAAAGGGTGGCTTGTTGCCCGATTACTGACTCCCGTTACAATTTTGGCTGAAGTTCATTATATATGTATAGGAAAAAACAAAAGCTCCATTATTGCTGTTTATCCTCTTTGTAGAGCTCCTATGTAGTAATTCTGTAAGAAGGACAAACTCCACATACAGATAAAGCACAAGTACTTGTGTACATAATAAGGTGTACCGAAGAATTTAATTTGATCAATACAAACACCAATAGAGAAAATAATCATCTCTGACTTCACTCTTAGTGAGAAAGGGTAAGATAATGCTAAGAAAACATTATCACTGGCTGGCCTCATTTAAAAAAATCAYCTTGCTTGTTGGAATTCTCATCAGATAAAGGCCAGTTTATTTGGTTAGGAATGTTGTTTTAGAAGTAAGGAGCAATATTACATTACTTGCCTTCAAATAGCTGAGCAATTTTGTTTCGTATTAGCATACTTTTTTTTATACAGACAACTACAACACTTCATTACTGAACTATAGCAGCTTAAGGAATTATCGCTTCCAMTGTATTGTGTACAGTAAGTGGTTAGGGATGGTTAATTTTTCAGAAATTAATTTAGGTCCTTAATTTTTATTGGTGCTCTGAAACTAGAATATAGCTTTCTTCAGCATAGGATTTCATTTTTGTTTGTGATCTCTGATCCTCTGAGCAGCAACAATCTTTATTTTTTCTAGACAAAAATCATGACTACCCTATCCAATTTAATTTTTCCCTATTTCTGTGAAAGGCTTAGAATTTGTAAAATGCATTTTTCTCACTGAAAACAATTACTTTGTAAAAMTGGTTTCAAATGGGCACTCAGGTAGCTGATAAAACAAAATGGATTAGTAAATCAAAGGAAAATATAACTTGAAGTGAAGAAGATAGCAATTTTCTTCCTATTTAGCTCAGGAGACACTGGAAAGGGACAGTTGCAGCTTGGTGCAACATTTCGAATGAGAGTAGTGCTATGATGGTATCTTTAAAGTAAAACTGAAATAATTATGTTTTAAGGATTGAAGACCTGAAATGAAATATGCAAGCCTTACTCTGGGAAGGACAAAGGGGCTGAAAAGAGAAAACCACATTACATTATTATGTACTGTCACCGCAACCATTCTGACCGGAAAGCAATATAGCCTAACAAATTGGGTCTGAGGCAGGGAATGAGAAAACCTGGTTTCTGTTCTTGACACTGCTGATGACTAATTGAGTGACCCTAGTGAGTCATTTCAAGTCACTGTTTCTCTCTTTTCAGGTTTGAATTGGAAACGCTTCTGCCTTTTTTTGTAGGGTCTGTATAGTGCCAAAACAGATCTGGGTCTTCTAAAACTGTGATAATATGAATATTCTTAGAGAAATTCTTTGCTAAAACTTGAGGTGACCCTGAACCAGATATTTTTGGAGCATCAAAAACAGTATGAAGAAATCTCTTTCCTTGTTGCATTGTGTGTTCTTATAGGATGTTATTCCTGCCTTCATATATAGGAGCAGAAATTCAKTCTTCAAAATATCTCAGTAAAGGCTGTCTTCCAGTATTTCTCTGCAATTTTGCACCCCAGAGTATTTCAATCATCCAGACTTTTGGGTCTTTAATTACGCATTGTCACTGAAGTGAACTTTTGAAACTTTTTATTTCAGCCTGAGAGAGAGGTTTTAAAAAAATTGAAGTAACCTTTATGTACAATGTTCCTGTGCTGAATTCACAGCATTTTCATGTTTTTTTCAGATTATTAAACACTGACTTCAAAAAACTATTTCTTCAAAGACTTGTCTGTCTTCAGAAATGATGAGAGGCATTTCTCACTTTAGAAACATTCCCTCTCCAAATGTAAGATATGACACTATAAGCACGCACAAAATTTAACTTTAAACAGTGTAAGGGTTTGGCTGCCTTAAGTTTTCAAGACATATAACCATGACAGAGAAAAAGTGATGCTTATCTCATTTGATAATATTGCTATTGCTCTGTAAGTAGCTGGCACAGTCTCTTATAGTTAAATCCCTGACCAGAGGAGAGGGAGAAAATAAAGGCCTTTAATCATCAAGAAATTAAGGTTAGTCATACACAGCAGTGAATTCAGGGCAAGAACACTACCATTAGCAAAACCAGTCATTCTTAAAAGTTAGAAAAGTTAATTCCTTTGAAACCCATATATTTGCAGCTTGCTAATTTTTGGGGAAAAAAAATGAAAGTTGCTACAGCCCTTTTTCTGTAGGTCTTAATAGTTACACAAGGCTATAAAATGTATACTCCCCAGCAGCGCGTTGGAGCTCTTCTCAATCCTTGCAAAACTCAGGAGACTTACTAAGCTTCTCCCTGAAACCCTATGTGCATGCTCAGGAATCTGATGGCCCGCAACCCTTACACAACATTTACAAGGCTCCTTGGGAACCTCTTAAACATCCACCCCCTCCTGCGATCCTTTGGAGGAGATGGCTCATGATCTCACTCCCCGTGCTGGGTCAGGAGCTCTGTCAATGCATCTTTTCTGCATCCTTAAAAGCCTTCCTAGTTTTACCAGGTTCCATCTCCATCTGTGGTAAGCTGTTGGGGCTGCTCATGGGTTCTTTGATTAAACTCACTGTTTTTAAGCAGTCAAACAACATCTCCTCTTTGTACCACTCAAAATTACCATGTGAGAAACTAAAATAAATGGATTGTACTTAGGTCCTTTAGCATTTATCAAACCTTAAGACCGTGATGATAATGATGCCAGGCTTATCTAAATAGATGAAACTGTGACTATGTCTTTCCAGAAACTGTTGTTGCCAGAAATTAGTGTTTTGGCTGGACTCACAAGATGTGTCATTAGGTCTTACCTATTATCAGATGTTTATAATCTAAATTTCTGGCTGAGCTAGTTATCCAAGGCTCCATTTGTAATCAGTGGGGATATATGCAGAAGAGTCAATGAAATTTAAAGTGTGATTCATCTTACCAGATGTTTAATTTTCTTTATGGTAAGATGAACTGTGTTTCTAGACTCTTAAATCTGCATTGATTTTAGTAGGAATCTAAGTGATCCAATGAAGTCTAGGTGGTTCTAAATGAAATCCAAACTTCTTGTATTATTCCCAGCTTACCCTGCTGTGGTAGAAGCCTATTGGGAAGTATTCAATTTCGGGACTACCTACTGTTTCCTCAGTAGATGTTCTGGCACTACTAGGACATTCAGGGAGATCCACATAAATCTGGATCTTGCAGATAAATAAGACATTTCCAGAAGAAATGATATATATCCATTATCCAGTTGAGTGAATTAAAGTTGTGTTTTCCATCAGTAAACATAAGAGCCATCTTATACTTGGAATTCACCCCTGAGAAAATGTATCAAGCCTTTTGTGTCTTAATGATATCTCAAATATCAAGGAGTTCGTGCAAATATTTTGGATTCATAGTAATTTTAAGGATATTATCAAAGGTATTAATTTAACAGTTTCTATTTAAGTTATTTAATCTTTACAACATGCACTGCAGCTTGGCTCTGAGTACTGTAAATTAAATCTTATTCCACCCTGTCACGTTTTGCTTCAGATTAAAAATAAATCTTTTTCATCTATAGTAAACATCTCTATATTTAGATTGTCATGATCTCAGAATCACTTTTTAATTGCAGTCAAATCAAGTACAAAAGTCCTAATACAAATCATGTTTTACTTTGTTATAACAATAAAACAAAAAGAGGGTAGATTTAGACTAGATATAAGGAAGAAATTTTTACGCTGAGGGTGGTGAAACACTGGAACAGGTTGCCCAGAGAGGTGGTAGATGCCCCATCCCTGGAAACATTCAAGGTCAGGTTGGACGGGGCTCTGAGCAACCTGATCTAGTTGAAGATGTCCCTGCCCACGGCAGGGGGGTTGGACTAGATGACCTTTAAAGGTCCCTTCCAACCCAAACTATTCTATGATTCTATGATTCTAAATACATCCATTCTTATTTTTTCTTTCTCCCTCTCAAATACTCACACATATACATATATAAGGCTGACTAGCTATTCTGATTCTGTGCTCTTTAGCTCATTTCCATCGCTACTTAACAGCCCCTCCTTTTGGAGAAGAGCAGCTGTAGAGAGTAAGCAAATTTAACAGTTCAGTCCATCAAACAAAATAGAACAGATTTCTTCATGCAGAGGTACAGAATATATGACATTGCATGTTTTTCCATCTGGTGACTTATAAAGAAAAGTCTTTCTGCTTTATAATCGAGAACTGATTAACACATTTATCTTGATTTTTAAATGCATCTGGATTACAGAGATCTGAAACAAAAGCAAATGTTAAGTAATTGGCATTTTATTGTTTCTAAGATATTCCTGAATTTCTTCRTTATTTGCAATGTTTGCCCACGTTTTTATTCTCTGTTTTTGTGACTGCATTTCAGTCATATGAACCTTCAGATATAGTTTTAACAGATATACAGGTACACTGGCAATACAGCTATGTGATGTCCAATTTTTCAGAATAGGTTTTTCAAATTTAATCAGGTTTTTTCCCTTGAAAAATCTGTCCTGAGTAAATAGATGTTGTGTTATTAGAAAGGAGAAGATGTTGTGTTTTGTTTCAAAGTTTTGTTTCTGGTTTAGTGTTTGTCATACAATGCCCAAGACATTAGTTTTTGCTTAACTATGTTCTACTTATATTTTCACAGGAAAGATTTTGACAGCACCATTTATAACAATAGGAGAAGAACTAAACAAATAGGATAACCCTCTGCAGGTCTGTGAACAACACTTATGTTTCTCTAGCATGTCCACCATCTTAGAGAGATTGAAATGGAGAAAARCTTCTTTCCAAGACGAATGTGTCCGTTTTGCAAGTCAGATTTTCACTGAGAGCTCTGTATCATCAGCACCTTAGGGCTACATGGCACAGGGAGATATATATTTTTTTTCCAAATGTAATTTAATTCCTCTAGCTGTGTGCTTCAACAACTCTGCAGATAAGTAGATTCATGAAGAACTGATGGAGCTGAAAAGTATGTAGAATCAGCTGACTGGAGTGTGGGTGTCCTTGCAGGGTGCAGATCCCAAAGTAGCAATACAATCTACAGAGAGCCTGAGAGAAACAGCAATTATGTATTTTCAGGGTGGTGATTTAGTGTACCTAATTCCAGAAAAGCCTTGTGTCTCCGTACTTTTCTGAGTGTACGCCTACCTGCTATGGGCACTCTGACTCTGCAGAGATGGTTTCTGTGTTTTCTGTTGATACTTCTCCCATCTCCACTGTAGAATTTTTACTCTGACTCGTGCCCATACTATCCTACAAACCTCTTCTAAAAACTGTTCCTTTCTAGGTCTTCACTGGAGATTTCTGCTTCTTTTTGTCTTGCTGTAAATTGGTTTCATATTTTAAAATAAATATTTGCTAAGAACTCCAAAATAAAAACTTATTTTAGCTCTGATTCCCTCTTTTGTTAATTTTGACTTAGTTTCCTTGTTGCCTCATGTATTCTGCTAATTTTGGATTAGATGATATCGCTCTTTCTACGTTTCCTGTCAGTTATGGCCTTTTCCTAGTACTATTCCTTCAAAAGTATCTTGCAATTCAAGCAGAAGAACCATGGGTTCTTTGCATTAGTATGACATGTACAGCTTCCAGTCACTGAAATGATACTGGAAGGGGGCTGGCTATAAAGACAGGTAACTTACATGCAGCCATTGCCAAAACCCTAAAAAAGTCTCCCAAAATTCCTGGAGTCCATGTTCCTCACTCACCTTCCTCTTTTATTTGTATATAAAAGCCAAGAAACAAGCAAGGAAAACCCTATCCAAAAGCTCCATACTGCTGTCACTGATCTGGAAGAGAGAATTTGTTTTTAAATGAAGAATGTTTCCCACCGTATAAGCTTTCCCCAGTCTCTTATGGATCAACAAACTCATTATTTTCCCTCACTTATCCTCTGTCTGATGAATTAAAGTAATTAAACTTGTCTAAAAGACTGTGCTTTCTGCATTTTGGGAATAATTTATTTATACCTTGAATCTATTTTACACAGCCTGATATTCACCATTGAGAACTTGTTGTTCTGAATGTTCATAGTTGATTACTCAGTCCTGCTATGAGTATGGTCTATTACTCTGCCACAATAATGTTTATTTAACTTATTTTATTTTGAAATATTTTTAAAGGTTGGGATTTGTTTTGCCTTCTTTTCTATCTTGCTTCCAAGAGGTTGTTGTGTTGTCCCAGAAGAAGGACAAGGTTTAGTGGAGACAGTTAAACTTGGCCATAGCTTTTCCAGGCACTAGCTGGGACTACAGTGCCTGGGACAGGTTATCACTCCTTCTTGAGCTGTGTCTGCCTCGGGAAGTCTCCCTGCCTGGTCACAGCAGGTCTCCCGCCCTGCTCTTCCATTTGGGGCCGAGGGGCTAAGGGAAAATGAGAGGGCCTCCTTGCTGTGCTAGGTACTAAATTAACTCTGCCCCCAAGTGCTTTGGAGAACTTTTGAGGTTTACTAACTACAGATTCATCTATAGGATTGTTTATGTTACTTTAAGTAGGCCTAACTGTATTTGGTTTGTTTGACTTTGTGGTTATGTGCCAGGGAGTTCAGCAGCGGCTGTGAGGTTCTGGTGACACTGCTGGTGGGGTGGGAAGAAGTGTGAGAGGAGTGGGTGAGTCCTTCTGCCCTGCTTAGCTCTGCCCCGAAAGGACCACAGGGAGCAGAGTGAGATGGGAAGGGGAATGTTCCCTGTCTCACCCACATCTGCAGTCAGGGCAAAGTCATGGGGCATGTAGAGCTTCGATGTAAGAAGGAATGATCTGGTGATTAACTATAAATAAAAGCTGTAAAAAATCTAACAGGGATTTTGCTACAATAAATTTGTCCTGATGTTGCTTTTCAGAAATTGCTTGCAAGAGGTTTTTATTTGCAAACAATACATGTTTGTGTGTTTGGACTTGATATGTGAAACCATACACCAGTTTACTCCTTGGTAAATTAATAATATTGTTTTTTTCTGTTAACAATAACAAAGTTTTCTGATCCAAGAGATTGTTCCTCAGATAAAGCTAGAAACTAGTGCTAACATGAGTAAGATAACATTCTGTGCAGTCAATAAAACATTATATTTCATTCAAATAGAGCATTTATCAAATTGGTAATTCTATTTTCCTAGTTTGCAGTTAAAAAAACTAGCTAACAGCCTGGCAAGTGCATAACATTAGCTTCCCATTCAGCAGTTACAAAATCGAATCAGATGATGCATCCTCCATTCTCTACCCTAACCCCAAAGATGGAGAAAGACCCAACTCTACTCTATGTTTCTTATGGCTATGAAAAGACATTACACCTTTTCTGGTCATTTCTTTTTCATCCAATTCATTCAATTATTTATTTTAAGTTACAGTAGCTGACCATTTCAGAGTGATGGATGCGCTAATCCTGGTCTTTGTCAAACCTTCTCTGGACTTTATTACCTCCTTCTTGCATGGCTAGATTTGAACTGAGCATAGGTGCCTTGGTTTTAATGCTTAGAAGAGTTTCTTACAGAGTACGAAATCAAATATTGTGTTGGGTAACATGGTTTATTCATGGATATTTAGAAAAGATCTGAATAGAGGAAGGACATGGTTTATTCATGGATATTTAAAAAAGACCTGATCAGGTGAAGGAGTCAAACATTGAAGAAAAAAAGTTGAGGTGCAGCTACTTAAATACTTGATGATACCGAAAAAAATCTTCTCACACACACACTAGTACAGAACTAAAACAACGGCTATTATAATGTAGCATTCAGTTTACTTCATATTTAAAAAAAGAAAACCATACCTACATAATATACACTATGTATAACCTGATTTTAGGCATATATTGCAGTGTATGATCCTATTTCCCTAGGAATCTAGAGAAAAAACCTTGTTAAAATATACCTGTAGTTTCAGGCTTGGTCATGTGCTCATTTCTTTTCTGGGGAAGACAAGGCATGTGAGTGACATATATGCCATAATATGTAAGTCGGACATGACCAGGGTTCAGAAGCATACACAGAAAAGGCTGGAGGATTTATTTTGTCTTTCAAATTGAAAAGTCTATTGCACTTCCTCTTTTTTTCTTTTTTTTTTTTTTTAAGCAATGATTGATTTGGGACCTGGTCCACAGTCCTGTAAGTCAGTTGGGTACCTTAGAATTGATTTCAACCCCCTTTGAATATGTTACCAATACTGCCTAAGTTAATCTCGCACAAGAGATGATGCACTGAAATGGGCATTTTAGAAGAATGCATTTATATGCAGTTTAATAAACAGTATAGTAAATAGAGTATCAGTACATGTATTTATATTACAATTCAAATAGTGTTCATGTCTGGAACTCAAAAGAAAAGTTGGCACAATAGTTAAATGGAGTCACTACCAATAACTTTGCAAATATGCAGGAAAACTTCGAGATTTCAATGTCCTTACTCCACTGGAAAACATTAGTTACCAGTGGTTGATAGCCCAAGATATTCTATAGGAAGTACTTTATCCACTTAACCTATTGAGCTTATTTACTATTTACTCTGTCTTAGTATTCATAGGCTTATATCATGTCTGCGCACTAGAGAAACTAGCTTGGGCTGACGTTCTGTGATGACAGGGTTTGGACAATACATTTCTCAGTGTAACTTCTCAGTAGTATACCCTGAAATTCCTTTGGATTTTTTGTTTCTAAAATCTCCTCTTTAGCCCACTTTGGTACTTAGAAAAATGACTTTCATGCCCTTTAAAAATGGATCTCCTTTTGTTCCCTGCCAAGTTCTGTAGTGTGACTTATTTCGCTGTGGTTTTTCCCCTTCTTTTGTTAAACCTCAAAAAGGTACACTGACAGGTGACTCTCCATAAAGTATAGTGTTATATATGGGATATAGGCACATGAACTCATTTTGGGGTTTCATTTAGGCACTGGGACTTGCAGAGCTATTTCGATTTTGTAACATTGCTTGTATAGGTTTACCTTTATGGACTTGTAATGCTTCCCTTGACATTAAGGTCTCTCATTACACTGAGATCTCAATTATTTTAGGCCTGTACAAACCCATGGCAAATCTTGTTCTTTCCCTGCACCCTGTTCTTCTCCTTGATTCTTTCAAACATCTGTCTACCTCCTGCAAAACTCACAGTTCTGCACTCCAGATCTTCTAGTAAACTAGTATGCACACTTACCTTGCTGTCCTTTGTTACTTTTTTATCTGTTCTGTTTTGCTTTCTGTATTCCACTGGCCCAGGTACAAACYGTTTTCTTTTTCCCTCCACCATTTCCTTCTTCCCTCCATATTTCCCTCCCTTTCCTCTCCTTTCCCTCTTTCCCTTCATTTACCCAGCTTTACAAGTATTTGAAAATAACTGATAATCTTAGTGTGTGACTTTTCACTCTCCCTTTACACACAGAGCCATGTGTATAGGTAGAGAGAGGAAAAAATAATGTAGATACTTGTTCAAGAGTGCTTGTATAGCTCTATTGCTTCCTATTTCAGAAAAATTGCATTAGGAAATCTATTTTTTTCTGTTGTTTTGAGTGGATTAGTCAAGAGTTCAGGTCAGAGCCGCTTGCAGTTTGGCACTTAGAGACCAAGGGTTACCTAAAGCTTGGTAAGCGTCTGCTCGTAGTAGCATTTGTAAGAAATTGCTTGCTTTCTGTTGTGACAAACAATTTTCGTGCCTGCAGCATATATCTGGGGCAGCAATAAGTCTAGCAGAGCACAAGCAGAAAGATCTTTTAAAAATTACTTTGTAGGTCATRTACTGTACTATAACTGTGGTTAGGACAGAATTTGGATAGGGTGATGGACATTTTACAATCTTTTGGAAGAATGAAGGTAAAAGACACCCAAAGGTGATGCTCCCAAACACCCTTATCTGAATTTTCTCTAGTGCTTTTAGYTTGTTGCGCAGCGCAGCCAGGTAAAGACAGGCTATACTACGATGTAAACTCCCTCTTCACAACTTTGTTATGACTTGTTTTGCTGACTTCTTCCACAGAACATCACTACTTTGACTTGATAGGGAGGATAAGGAAATATTTTAGTGAGAGGCTTTAGGAGAGAAAAGAAAACACATCAAGCATATTAGTTACTGATGTTTTCAGTCCTCTTTTCTGCTTCCAAAAAAAAAGTTTACATGCACAAATTGCACATATATATGTTATCTCTTTCTGTATAAAGAGCAAAGAAAAATGCACGCTACATTTAATAGCTATCAAGCTATAACTTAATTTGCATTATATAAAACTAGTCACAAGTAGCTGCCTATCAGTCATATTTACAAGTGCTGTATTTGTGTACTCATCTATCTTTCAGCATTGCACAAGTTCCTCGCCACCCGTCCAGCATCTTGTAGTGCTCTGGGGTCAGGCAGGGCTCTAAAGAAAGCGACTGCGGATCTGACTCCCTGCACCTTCCCTGGACATGCCTTGGCCCCCAGCAGTGTACCTGTAGGGAACCAGGAACCTCTCAATACTGAAGCACGTGCGCTACGTGTACCATGTGGTAGAATGGCATGAACCCAAAGAATGCACCCTAGATGTGCTTCATTTACCATTTTTTGGTCATTTCTCTTTTTATGGGCTTTCTGCTATTATTTTTAACCATAAAAGTCAATCATTCTGAAAACTTTTGAATTCTTTCTCTGTTAGTTAACACCTTTCTTTTTTATACACAAAAAGCCAGTACATGCTAATGGACACACAAGGAAATATTTCTACTCTCACAAAAATAAAACAAAGACCCTCACTCAAGCCTTCTTTTTAGTGGGGGTGTCTGTGAGTCAAAAGCTGATCAGTAGAGGTACAATAGAGTTCAGGCTCTAGGGTTGCTTTAGTGCAGGCATGCACTCTTTGTTTATAGTAATGCTCCCTTACTCATAATTTTGGTGTTAAAAGAGATTGGTATTTTGTTGTGCTTTTTGTTTTCTAGCTTCTGGTGCATGATTAGAAATACTTGTCCTCCCCAAGTCACAATTAAATTTCTCTTCAAAATTGGGGAAACAAGAAGAAATATAAGTAGTTACAAATATCTTCAAAATGTGAGCTAGTAAAACATGAAATATTCTTCAATGTTTCCCTTTCACAGCTGTTACCAGCTGTATTACTGATTTGTGTAGCCTATCATGTCAGAAATGACATACAGGCCTTTGCATTTATGAAGTACCTTTTCTTAAATGGGCCAGACCATCTCCTGTTCAAAGCAGCCTCTGTGACTGACATCTCTGTTGGTCATCTGAAAGACAGCTGCCAGCCAGTGTCATCATCCCAAGGGAGCATCTTCTCTTCTCCTCCGCTGCAGGGAGCGACAGTAACACTGACAGGACTGAGAGCAGAATCTGTGCCTGTCTCTGCATTTTTTAGTATCTTTCATGACTTAAATGTGATTGGCACCCATGATGATGGGTATTTTAGTTGTGTTCTTACTCATTTTGCTCAGCAATGAAACTGAAAGAGCAGAATTAAGATCTTTGCATTATTCTATGTTATGCTGATGGAGCCTGAGTCATTTCCAGTTACACTGGTTTAACGGTACCTTCATTAATGAGTGACAGTATAGTGGTGTAAATAAGGTGTTTTTAAGGAAAGAAGCACAACTCTCACTCCCTAATTGTTTACATGTATGCTGGATAACCCCTGAAAATCAGTTGCAAAGCAGCGTAACATTTTCTGGTACTGTAAACTACTTGCAAAATAGCTGTGGGTCTAAGTACACCTCCTCGGTGACTTAATTTTCTAAAAAATTTTGAACATATTTATATGAGTAGCTTTATGAAGAATTTCTATTAAGGTTGTCAGTGGCAAAATTATGGCACCTCCAACTTTAACTGATTGGTCCAAGAGAGAGATATCATCCTCTTTGGGGTCTTCTAGGAAGAACAGGCCTAAGAAACAGGGATTCATCTGAGAAATTTCTGATAACTGTGCCTTCAGGACATGTCTATGTCACAATATAGAATGTAGCTAAAATTAATTATTCAGTGTGATTGAACTCAGTTCACATATAAGCTGGCCAGAGGTAAAACTAATTGTTGAAAAATGTGTCCATGTAATTAAATTTCTGCACAAAAAATATGAGTGAAACAAAATACTGAATAGTCCAGGGTTGTGGAGTTTTTCAGCACTGACTCTAATACAACTCAAATTCGTTTAAAAAACTCTATTGTGCAATGATGTTGTGGTGTTATATGAAATATAAGCCCTCAGTTCACTTCCTGGTGGACAAATGTCTGTTTTGGATCAAAAGGAAAGGGAAAAGGAAAGGGAAARGGAAAGGGAAAGGGAAAGGGAAAGGGAAAGGGAAAGGGAAAGGGAAGGGGAAAGGGAAAAACAAAGACAGGAAGAAAAGATAGAAAAGAGCAAAAATGAGAGAAATATTTAAAAAAAGTTAATTGGAAAATCAGTTAAAGGCAACAAATTATCATGAGGGGACAGTGCACAGCAAATATATATAGATAAAAATATCTGCAGATTTTAACAGACATTATTATTTTCTGCAGAGCTAAGCATAGATTAACATTTGAAATAGGAAATTACAATTTTTATTGACAGATTTCCACAAGGGAAATTTCACAGTCTCTGATGATACTGCTGTTACCCAGAAAGGACTGTAACTCTGCAACAATTGAAGCCAAACTTTTTGCTACCCGTATAAGCTAAGGTCCTGCTGGCCACCTTGTTTCTAGCTGGTTTCTGAGAAACAGCTCAGAGCCAACAGAACCCAAAGGTGCAAATCTAAATGAAAAAAAATTGAATAAATTAATTCAGCCAAAGACACTGCTAGTATTTCTGCTAGTTTTAAAGTTTTCCTGAAACCAACCAGTTTATCGAAACTTAACCCTCCATATACAGAATGTGAGCTGTGTGCCCTAGAAGGAATGAGGGCCAACATCCTCCTGGGCTGCTTGAACAGGCTGAACTGAAGAGGTAACAGGTCAAGGGAAATGATCATTAGACCACGGTGAGATAATGTGTCCAGTGCTGGGTCCCACAATGCAAGAAAGATGTAGCTAAACTGGAGCAAACTTGGCAGAGGGTCACCAAGCTGGTCTGGGCAGGAACACTTGCCCTGTGAGAAGAAGTTGAGGGACAGAAGCTTGTTCAGCCTGGAGAGAGATGGCTTTGGGGGCACCCAACATCATCCTCGCATGACTATGGTGATGAGATCAAGATGACAGAGCCAGGTTCCTTGCAGTGGTGCATAGTGGGAGAATGAGACAAGGGTCATAAACTGAAAAAAAAGGTTCAGGCTAGATGTAAAGAAAAGCTTTTACCCCATGAGGACAGTCCAGCAGAGGAGCAGAATGCCCAGGGAGGTTGAGCAGTCTCCATCCTTGGAGATCAGCAAGACCCAACTAGATAAAGCCCTGAGCAACTTGGCCTGACCTCAAAGCTGTCCCTGCTTTGAGCAGGAGGCTGTACTAGACACCCCTGTGGTCCCTTTCAACCTGAATTATCCCATGGTCCTATAAGCCCACTTGTCTTTACTAGAAACATAGAACTGGAAATTTTTTAGCTCACCTCTCAGTTCTGTTTAAATGGAAGTCTAAGGACCTCTGGGATCTTGGAAGCTGGAAAGACCAATAGGTCCTGTGTTCATCAACAGTGATGTTTGCTGGAAGGTCTCTGAGATCTCCCATGTAAAGTGATAGTGTAAGACAGTGTAAGAACTTAACAGATACATGTCTTTTTCTACCTCTGATCACTGAAGGCACACAAAGATGAAAATACAGTTTGTACCCCTAAAGGGATATGAAGGTACCTTGGAGCTATATATATCATACCCAGCAGTTTAATAGAGAGTTTTGGTCTGATAGCTGAGCTTGAAGCAATGATACGAATTTCTGAACTGGATACTGTTTCTTAGTGTTCGTATCATTTTGTATTGGGGTATGGTTCGTGGCAGATATAGTCTGTCTGAATGGTCTCCCAGTTCTTTAATCCAAAGGCATAAAGCTGATCCTAGAGCATGAAAACCAGCTCCCTCCTTCTAAGACAAATTGAATGTCTACGAGGAAAAATGAAGAGGGCTTTCAAATTTTTTGACATGCACCAGTCCCCAAGATGGATCCACACTTTAAACCATGGCTCTTTGAAAACCGTTAAAAAAATATGGGTCACAAATTGAGTTCTTAATTATACCGCTCAACTTTTTCTTGTGCAGATGAAACTTTATGTATTATTTGCCTTCCAGTGATTTTTTTATAGCTGTCCATATAAAAGCTACTAAAGCCTTGGTTTAGAAATCATCACCACAAATGTGTTTCTAGGTTAATTCATTTGGCTGAAATTGTCATTATTTCCCACATGCTGTATCCACAGACAGTGTTCAACCTGAACAATAAACAAAGCAATTACTAGATAAAGTGTCAGACAGCAAGGAAACTCATTTTGTTAAGAAAAGTCAGATTTAGGGGAACTGAAGTCAAACTTGCTATATGACCTTAGGCATGCTGTTTAATCTCTTTGTGTTTCAATTATCTGGCTGTAAACTGAGGATCATAGCAATATCTCTTTCCTGTATATTCAGTTTTTGCTCTGACAAGTTTATCAACTAAATAAAGAAGACAAAGAGTTCTTTAGCATATGCATGTACAAGATATGTGACAAAACGACATTGCTGGACTGCTAGATATTACTGTGATCATCAATGCAAATAATCAAATAACATCTGAGTTGAACACTACTGTCTAATTCTGCAGCTGGGCTTATTTCACATAATTGCTTGATATCACACAGACATGCACCCCATTGGGAGTATGTTTGGAGGTTCGGTCTTTAAAACTGCTGCAGTCATGAGAAATTACACATCAAGCAATCTTCTCACTTGTTAGCTGAATGAAACTTCTTTTGCATAGTTACAGTAATTAAAAAGAAAAAAGGTATTTCTGTTGCAGAGTTTGAATAATAAGGTGATTTCCTAATTGATCTATGTAAATTGATGCAGATTTTAAATTTCAGCTACCTATGTGCATGTGAAAAGCATATAAACTCAGCAGATGAACCTTGCAACATATATCCTCCTCTTGCAGTATGAATATGTAAGTTGTTAACTGGTTTATTACAGTTTCTTAGAGAAAGGATTTTGAATACTCCAATACTTTTTTAGATTAGTTATTTGCCACCAGCAACCAGTGGTTCCAGGGATTAGACATGCAGATTGAATTTTTAATTAAAATTAGCCTATGTTTCAAAAACATCCTTGTCTGCAGTCAAAAGCTACGTGTACAAAGGTTTCTCAACAGTCAGTGATTTTCAATATCGAATCCATCTTTTGGTACACCTGAAATAAACAGCATTATACTAATAGTTATAGAAAGGCAATTAAATTTCGAATCTTTAATATGATTCTGAGCTCAGGATAAAAAAGTGTTATTAATAGAAGTTATTTCCGTTACACCTATCAATTTGCTTTTATTTATGTTCAGAGGATAAACGCCTAATTTTTAAAGGCATTTGCTGCTCCCACAAAGCTTTTAATCAACAGCTTTGGAGGCTGAACTCCTTTACATAACCACAGGATATATGTGAAATGAGCAACAGCTGCACAAGGCTTGCAATACTGCCCTCCCAATGCAGCATACATCTGACCAAAGGGAAAACCATTTTCAAAGCCCGTTTGCTGAACACCATGAACAGAAGGCATTTGCTATAAGATACAGGTATCTGAAAGGGAATCTGGTTCTATGTTCCATTTTGGACACGAGCCACCACTTACAAGAGTCTTTGATGCTGCGAACGTTTTCAAGGAAAGAGGAGAGAAGCAAATATCTTTGTGCTATACCTTTTCTCCCTCTGTCCGTGTCAGGTGTTGATCAGATCTTAAGGACAAGTACATGTTAAACAATTTCTTGTTATGATTTTTCATATGTGTTCTAAAATACTTAAACAAATGTTATGTAAATGTTAGTCCTGTCTCTGAACAGTCTCTCAAATATCGGGTGTATTAGAGACATGAAAACAAAGGCAAAGAATGATACAGAGACTAGATTGCTCTGAAAATGTAAAAAAAGCAGGGGKGTGTGTGTACGTTTCTTGTAAAGCAGAACGATGGGATAACTGAAAATGTTCAAAAAGTATCATCTCTGAGATGACATTAAGCGTGAGATATTTCAGTTCAAAGGCTATGACCAGCTGAGAATAGAAGTACCTTCTCAAATTCTGAACCATTATTCTGGGGCTAATTGTGTATGTATCTATATCTACACACAAAAAACCTGTGCAATATAAATCTGCCAAAAGACATCTTAAACATCTTCTCCACCCTTTGTATAATAATGTAGCTTATGTCTAAAAATACTACATGGCACGTTTTATTTTCAGAAAGGATCAAAATGTCAAATCTAGGAACAGTTTTTGTACAGATACTATTGTTTTTCTTAAATTAAAAAAATGCAAAGGTCTTTGAATAAATTAGCACAGTTGCCATGGAAACATGGTGGGCAAGAAATATTTATAGTTGCTGCAAGCAATAATTTTGCAGTTTAATACTTTAAAATGTCAAGCAACACATAATCTCTAAAACAAAGTGGGGTTTTTTGTTTGTTTGTCAGTGTATATATTCACAATTTTCTGTTAAAATATATTTTCACTTCTTGCCTCCAGAAAAAAAAAAAACCCAAACAAAGCACCTCACAAAAAATCAAACCCCAATATATTCTCTGGTTGGCTAAAAGCATTTTTCAGCTATAAAGACAAATAACATCTTGTCAGACTTAGGTATGCTATTTTACATGTGTGATCATTAAAGTCAACAACTGCAGATTTTTCAAAGCTAATTAAGTTAAGACTCTTTTTAAAGTGTCTAAACTTAACGTTAATTGCAACTACCAAAACTGTACATGCCTTATTCATAAATGCAAGATAGCAAGTATCTAATATTCCTATTAAAACGAGTGTTATTCCTAATTTGTTAATTGAAATAGTACATTATAAAAACATATAGGGGAGCACTGGGAAATTATCTCGGTATATATTGGATACGAGAGGTCTGACAAATTTCCTTATACCTCCTATATCCATTCTCAGCTAAACCCAGTAATCTTGCCAGGGCAACAACACAGTTAGTTTCATTATGTTGGTACGTTGGTATGAACATCGAGCTTCATAACAAGGACGGACTAGGTCTCCACTTATCCTTAGTCCTACCCAGCCACATCATTTGAAAATGCAGTTTCTCAGTTCTGCATTCACTCACCTCCTATGTAGAAAGGATTCTGCATAGAGCAGAGAAGTGTGTGTTGTTGTGAAGTGATGTATGAGCACATGTAAGGAAGGGGAAAAGTGAGTGTTGTGAGGGGTGAAAAGAAAGCGTAATGGTATACTCGAGTGTCATTAAAAGGTGCTCTTATAAGATGCTAAGAACAGAATCAGACTTGAGATCCAAGTACTAGTAGCAATGCTTCTGGCATTCGTCCTCCAATTTTCTGTGAGGATGCTTCGTGACATGCTGCACCCATCCATGATTTTGAAATACTCCCTTTTCTCATCATAGCTAGCCTTATTTGATTATAAGTACTTTGTAACAATGGCAGAAAGCATTGGCATTATTAACTACCTGGCTTTCAGAAAGTATGTGCTGCTCTAAGTCTCAGGAACACAGATGGGCACTATGATAGCTGATAGTTAAGACCTTTCTTGGTGGGCCTGAACATCTGAAGGTACATCTGGTAGCCACCTAAATGGGGTAGTGAAGTTGAAGGCTGTCTCCTTCCCCTCTCACTAATGGGATTAAGGGAGAAAAATTCTGATATACTTCAAGGTAACACAGACTGTTGCAAAAATTAAAGTATTTCCTTAAATTAAAAATTCAGTTCCTAACTTATGTACCACTTCAGCACAGTCTATTAGATGGAAATGTTTTTTAAACTCTGACTTATTTAAGTATTTGAGGAACTGCCCTACAGGCTCTGCATTCAAGTGGATCCTATCTAGGCACATCACTAAACATGGGCACACTTACACATGTACAGTTGTCTCTAAGGAAATCAGAAGAGGTCAAGAAGATAGAGAAGAAATGAGAAAGGAATCCCTTTTAAAGCTAGAGGCATTCTTCCCATATAGTTCTTCTGTTTGAATAAAGGGTAAGAGCAGAACTAATCTAACCTGTCATAAATCGTGTGAAAGAACAGAAATAAGTAAGACATTAACTTCTGATGTACGCTCATCCATTTTCAGGATTTTACACTGGAAATAACTGCAAAATGTTGTCAATTGTAACAGCAAGTCAGTTCTAAGCAAGATGAAAGTATTATAAACACTATTGCATTGGATAGAACCATATGCATTTAAGGAAAACCACACCTTCTAAAAGTTCATCTCCTGCCATTCAGCAATGCAGATCCTGAAGTATTAAGAACATTACTCAGAAACAGAGGCAAAATACTGAACAGAAGGAAGAAGAGTTCAGGTTTTCTTCTCTCAGGAAAACGTCTTTATTTCTTCAGATGACCGAGGCCTATGTATGATTTTACCGTCAATCACAACAGCAACTGCTAACTGTCTGCTTTGTTTACCAAATTGGAATTAATAATTTCATGATTTATATAACATTCAGGGAGGAAAATGAAGGTGACATTTCTGTTTGCATATTAAAAGTGAAATTTCTGAGTGCTAAGTTTGTAAATAACAAGAAGTCTTCATGTTAAAAGATGTGAATTTCTTGATGATTGTTTTAACTATGTGCTAAGTTTCTTTAGAAGATGTTTTCTTATTTTTGTCATATTCCTCATCCTGAAAATTATTGGTTTGCTCTATCATTTCCTTGTTAGAGAATTGATTGTTTCCCTATATTTTTGAAGATGTGCCTGTAGCACGATTTCTTTTGCTTTTTCAGTTTAAATAACATATTTAATTAAAGGTTTCTAGAAATAAACAGATCTTGCCAGCACTTTGCTAGATTGTTAAATTCTGTGTTGTTATTCCTGATGAAACACATTGGCATTTTAATTGCCATTGCCATACACCATATTCTTAAAAAAGTATTTTGAGGGTTTTTTTGTTTTAATGGATAAAATTATTTTAATGTGTAGGTAATAGATATCTTAATGCGCTACATGGCAGCAGTATATTCAGGGTATACAGCCTCATTGGTGATTCAGTGAACTGAAACATTTTTCACTGGAGCAGCAAAGTTAGAAATAACAATGTGTATTCAAGGAACATAACAGATATTTTAAAAAAATAAATTGCATATTAAGTGATGTACTGTGAAGCAAAGGACAGAAGAGAAAGTGTGTAGCATTGCTTCTGATATTTCAAAGAAGCTAGATTAGGAAACACTGTCTCATACTTATTTATATGTCAGCCTCCAGCAGGATGCAGCTTGGCCTCAGGTTGACTCCAGAGTCACAAGCTAAAAGGAACAGTTATGCAACTGTGAGTGGCTAAATTTAACCACGCAAAACCCCAGAAGGCTGGGGTGAGGGTACCCAGAAACCATATAAGTTTAAGGAATACTGTTTGCTTATTTCACTGAAAGAACTGGCTTGCATTATTGCAGTGTCCATCTTTGTCGTGCTTACAGACCATTATCTTTCAATTTCTTGGCATAATTTTCTATTTGCCAGCTCATTTATTGCAAAATACAATATTCTTCCCGTTAGATAGAAGTTGTTTAGTGAATGCCCAGGAGCCCTGCTTCAATTTAAAAAAAAAAAAAAAAAAAAAAAGTGCTGAATTTAAACAAAATTATTTCAACTGAATATCTTTTTTTTTTTTTTTGAAAAAATTAAAAAAAAAAAAAAAAAAAAAAAGAGAGGGAGGAATAAAAAGACATAAAAATGTAACTGGGATTTTCCTTTGAAAGCTTCAACTTTTTATTATTATCTGTATTCTGCTCTACTATTTCTCCAGTGAGAAAAGCAGAACTCCTCAGCAGAAGAGCATACTCAGAAACTGGTGGGAGGACACAGGTGGGAGGAGGAGTAGATCCTCCCTTTCACATTTTTGCCCTTTCTGTGACCAGTGCAAGATTACCTGCAGGCAGGGTATGGCAGAGCTATTGCTCCCCAGCACCACTTAGGAAAGGGGGAGTTACTCCCCATAATAACCATCTTTGTCCAGAATCAAGACTCTGGAAATTTCCAGTAGTTGGGTTGAGGGCCCATAGCATCTACTGAGAGCCCCTGTGGGGACTTCCAGGATGACAGAAGGACAGAGATCATCACAGGTGACTCCTCTGAAACCTGTGCTGCCATGTCAATGAGTAACTCAGGAGTGATAGCAGTTATTGATTGTCCACCAAATAGCCCTTTTCTCAATAACCTGAGATTCATCACGTGTTTATGCAGGTGTTACACTCCCACAACCAGTAGCTGTGGCTTCTGGACTGAGACCTATATTTCCAGTTTTGCCCTCGGAAACAGAAGCATCCAGCATAGCTTATTACATAGTAATAGCATGGACTAATCAGGACAACTGAAAGGCAGAAAAAGAAAATACTGCAAATAAAAATGCCTCTTCAAGGAATCCAAGGACTATGCCATAAAAAAATAAAATAGTATGACAACAGTAGATCAGAATTATTATGTTAGAAAATAGGCCTAACTAGCAATTAATCTAGGGGAAATCCATTGCTACTTTTAGATACCATTGCAGGAAGGATAAGTAACAGGATTTAGCAAGGTTTGTTATGATTACAGATACCATGCCTAACTTTCAGACCCAGATCTCACGCCCGAGCTTTGGCACTGAGATCTGTCCTGAGAGCCCTGGGGCTTTGCTAGTGTGGGAAAGTAAAAGCCTTATGAAAAGGTTGGGCTAGAGAGATAGACAGAAAAGACAACATCAGTGCTACCTGCTTCCTTGTAGTCTTGAATAGCACCTGGAACACGAGGCTTGTGTTATTTCAGTCAGATCTTCCTCACCTCTCCTTTCCTTTCACCACCGATTTATTTTCTTTCCTCTTTTTTCTTCTTTCACCTTCAGTTTGATAAAAGTCTGGCTTATCGAAGTAAGTCGCTATCTTTTGCACACTTCTCTGCACCGATGACCAGAGATACTAAAGAAAACAGTTTAAAATAATTCACTGCTAGTACAGGTCTCAGCTGACAAAATCTGTTATGTAGAAAGATGATGCCTTCAAGTTAACCCAGATGCAGAACAATACAACGCAGTACAGCAGAGCCCTGTCATGGAGCACAGGAGGTAGAAACTGCAACCGTGCACGGTCTGTCCCCAACTACCTCATCCATGGAGACTTTACTGCAGTAAAGTTACTGCAGGAAACTTCACTACTGCTTTACTGTAGCTCACAGCTAGAGCTTCACAAGACATGTCATGTTAAGGCTGGTTGTTGTGGTTTGACCTGAGCCAGCAACTAAACACCATACAGGCGCTCGCTCACTCCCCCCACCTCCAGTGGGATGGGGGAGAGAATCGGGAGAGTAAAAGTAAGAAAACTCCTGGGTTGCGATAAGAACAGTTTAATAATTGAAATAAAGTAAAATAGTAGCAGCAGCAGCAGCAGCAGCAGCAGCAGCAGCAGCAGCAGCAATAATAATAATAATAATAATAATAATAATAATAGAATATACAAAGCAAGTGATGCACGATGCAATTGCTCACCATCCACTGACCAATGCCCAGCCAGTCCCTGAGCAGCAATTGCTGCCCCCCAGCCAACTCTCCCCAGCTTATACACTGAGCATGACGTCATATGGTATGGAATATCCCTTTGGCCAGTTGGGGTCAGCTGTCCTGGCTGTGCTCCCTCCCGGCTTCTTGTGCACCTGGCAGAGCATGGGAAGCTGAAAAGTCCTTGACTAGTGTAAGCACTACTTAGCAACAACTAAAACATCAGTGTGTTATCAACATTATTCTCATCCTAAATCCAAAACACAGCACTATACCAGCTACTAGGAAGAAAATTAACTCTATCCCAGCTGAAACCAGGGCACTGGTAAAGACCTGTGTTGGGTTTGCTTTTCTCCAGCAGTGAGGTTGCAAGTAAGTCAGCTTTAGAAGAAGAAACAGTGTTTTCTATCTTTGCAATACTTCTGTGTGCATTGAGTGTGCTTACAGGTTGTTGTCGACTCTGACGATAAGAGAGAGAACAGACATTCCAGCTCATTTTAGCTTTTCCCCCCACCCCCACCCAAAAGGAGTAGTTAGTATTTTCAGGGTCACAAACAGGTCTTTCAACCAGGAAACTAAAAGCTGTGGAGAGAGGGAAGCAGTGTTAAAATGGAAAGCTGAATTCTTCACATTTCAAATGTTTAACTGTATTTTTGGTTTGGGTTTTTTGTTTTGTTTTTGGTTTTGTATTATGCTTCTTTCCAAGAAGTCTAAAAGATTTGTAATGGTCATTATCTGACAAGACACTTAAAAAGCCCATCTATAGTCAAAGCTTCAGATCTTTAATGTTGTAGAGGGAAATGTTCACATAGACTGTTGTGTGAAATACAAACACTTCCTGGAAAATGAATATGATCCAGGGATATTAGTAAGATGAAATTCACAAAATCCCTGACAGCAAGACATTTGTTCTGGTGTAAAGAATTATTAATTTACTGAAGTTCTGACAGCATATTAATATTTTGTATAAAACACAGGGTACATCTGAAACCCRAGGACTATGCAAATTATAAAGGCAGATGGTAAAACTTTCAATGACACAGTGTACAATACAATTAGGAGATAGGGTTTAACATAAGCATATAAAGAATTTGAGCATACTCTTTTCCTTTTCCCCGAATAATATAGCTACAGTTAAAACCTCCCAAGCTCTCAATTTTAAGCTACCGAGTATGCCTAAGAGAGAAACAGGAGACTAGTTCAAAATGAAATCATGACCAGTTTTTATATTGCAAGGCAACAGACGGCAAAATCTACTTCACACTATGAATTTCTTGTTCTAGGCCAGTAGCAGACTGCTGTATGTCTAGAAGTGCTATCGACAATATCATAGCTAAAAAGGAAAGCTACCGAGGCCATGATGCTGCAGTAGTGTGCTCAGAAGTACCACCTATAAAGAGAAAATACCAGGAGCTTATTTTTCCTTGACTGAGATTCCTCTGTCATTTCTAGAGCTAATAAATAGGACTCCACGACATTTTGCAGGAAGGAAAACACTGACTTGAAGACTCTTTAGAGCTGCATTTTGTGGAAAGCTCTTTAATTCACACCACCTTTGTTCTGCTTGTTATGGTCCTTGCTTGGAATATCAAAATGAATCCATATTGGCATTTATGACAGCTATTGGGCAACTTGATGAAAGGGATAATGTGACATGATGCCTCTTGAAACGAGAGCCTGAACTTAGCTATGTAGAAAGTCCCTCGCAACCAAGTGTTTGCATACATATGCATGCACTCAAGCCAGGCTTTTTTTCCTCACCTAGGAAAAGGCTGAAGTATATGCTCAATTCAAAGGATGCAAGCTGAGAGGTGGGAAAAGGAAGAAGAAGGATAAATTGTTATGGTTTTTTTTTCCAATTAATGCATATTTATGTCAAAAGAAATATCTGAGTGTAACACAGTATATCTTACACACATTCCTGTTTAGAAAAAGAAAATATCAGTGAAGCATGTCATTAAAGATTAATATTAAATAGAACTTATTAGTAGGCATTTTAACTTCTTGATCCCTTTAGGAAAACAGTCACAGACATCTTCCAAGATAAATGTTCAAACTTCTTATTTCTTATGATTTATTTCCTACTTTTTGTAATAGTAAAGTAAAGGTAAAGGTTTATTCAAATACTTTTTTTTTTTTTTTTTTTCTAGGTAGAATACTGTAGTGCTGAAATATGCAGAGCACTTCAGGAAAAAATTGCTATGTAACAATAATTTCATTCTTTGAGCTCAGAATGAAGATGGATGATAGCTGTAAGTATATTACTTTGCAATAAAAGAAGTAAAGTAAAAGCTATTAAGGGAATTTTATGAACTTGCATGATTAATAGAAAATATTTGATAAAATACACTTTAGTGTTCTATTAGGAGGAAGTAATCTTTTTTGACTGAAAATCTGCCTTTTTATTTTTCATGCCTTTTTCCATCACTGTCAAGGCTTTGCAAAGCAGTGAAGTTCACATTTTGCAATCTTAACAATTATCAGGTTTAAATGGTTTGGGGGAAAAAATGCAACAGGGATCCCAACAAGATCTGCTTTTTCCTGTGTGGCTATGTGTAAGTCTGTGTATATATACATGTCTATGTATGTGGGCGGTGGGTGTGATTGTATCATTTGAGCTGACAACATCCCCTATAAAGTTAAAGATGTGTGGCGTTCTTTTAAATTGCTTATGACTTGGCCGAAACTGAAATGTTTGGACTGAAATTTTCCACAGTAGGTTTATGCATCAGACGGAATCTTCTTCAGAACATTCAGACAAAATAGTTCAGCTATTTCAGAGAATGAGATTAGGCAAAGTATGTTGTTTTACCAGTGTTAAAGAACATTAGAGAACGGTATCTTGCAAAAGCTGGAACAGAACCCAGAAGCTGTTAGTTATGCCATCTCTCTCTGGCAGCAAGTAGCAGTAAAGGCAGCTGCTGAGTGAATGTCTCCTTTGCTTTCTGATCCACACAGAGGAAAGTGAAATATTTTTGCTGCCAGACCAGGAGTGATGGTGCTGCAGGTTACTTATATAAATGTTGCAGTTGTGCCCCACAGTTATGACATTTCATTTTAAATACAAGTTATGAGAAAGTGTAGAGAAGATGAAACCTTCCTGCTAAACTGTAGTTAAAATTACAAGTCAAGTGGTGGAAGAGAGCAATTGCTGAAATTTCCACCCATATTCCTGCATTATGATGTTGTCCCTATTAGATGATGATAGACTTCTTTTTTTTTCCTTTCCAGAAGACCCTTGTTTCATCCAATGATTAGTTGTTCAGTTACTAAATATTTGTTCTTTGTATGTATTTGTTCTATGTAATGTAATGTAACATTGTTGGATGATGTATCTCAGATCTTTATTTTGTTAGACCAACTTTGAAAACTGTCCAAGGATGATATATGAAGTCGAAACTTACTTGTATTCATAATGCAGGTCCTTATCAAATTTAAAAGTGCAGATGTTTGGGGTATGTTCATTCTGTATACCTCCTGGCATGTTCCTGGGCTTGACATCTTTCCCTTAAACCCTTGGAGCACTCTTGGCCCTTCCAGTCCCCATACACATTTGTTATACTACTTCCATTTCTTGTAAAAGAGGAAACCTGTCAGGGAAACCTCATACAGGGACCAGACCCAAATGCTTGGACTTCTCAGTCACCAAGACTTGTCAGTTCCTGTACCTGAGAATACACACAGGTCAAGAGGATGAGTCCATAGCTCATTGGCTCAGGCTGTAGGGATGGTCTGATGGAACAGAAAGTTTACTTTCCCACCTTACCTAAGCCACAAGATACTGCTGTTCCCTCTGTCATTTTGTCTGATGGATGGATCCCCTCTTTGAAGGAGTCCTGCAGGTCTGAAATCACCAGGACTCACCAGGGACAGGGACAGGCAGCAGCCACAAAGAGGGAGTAGAAGGAAGGGACCATGCTCAAATTTGTGTTTGGGGGGAATGTAAGAGCAAGGCAGSAAATAAAAAACAGTAGAGTACATAAAAGCAATTGTTACAAGTGCCATACAGGTTATTCCTAGCAAGGTCCTGGGAAAGGCATCTGCTTGCCTGTCTCACAAAAGGTTTAGACAAGAAAATATACTCCATAACTATGTGGACATCTAGAAACTACTCAAAAATACACTGAAAACAGGTTCCTTATGGGGACCCAAATGACAGAGAAGGTCACAGCTCACTCTGTCTTTAACGTAAAAACCCAATATGCCTTCCTAAAAATTGTTCCTGGTGTGGGATATGGGTTCACAGCCTGAAACAGGTCCAGGCAGGACTCAGGTACAGGATGGTCCAAACTGCCTCAAGGCATGCATAGAAGGGTGGAGTAGTCATTATCAGCAACGTCATCTTCCCTTGCTGTGCCAAACATGCTGCTCTCATAGCATCCAGACTGCGTACCAGGAGCTGGACTGTGGCTGGTCAGAGACTTTGGCCCTAAGGACATGGCAGAGCTCCACAACAGGACAGGGTTATGCTATTTTGCCGTCTTAGTCTCCATGCAGTCCCAGTAACTTGACTAGGCCCAGGATTTTATTTCTGTTATGTATCAGATAACTGTTCAGAATGCATTCCTATAATATGAAAGGTATTAATATCTCAAGTAAAGAAATACTAGTGTAAAGACATTTTAGCCATATTCTGCATCTTAATACTACCCTTCAACCTTCCTGGGCTGAGTCCATTCTCTAGTGCATGGCAAAACTCTCACTAACTTCAGTCAAACACCAGAAGTAAATGGCTGTGGGAGAGAGACTGCTCGTCTTTCAGGGCAGTGAGGCATGATTATTCCCTTCCAGATGTGTTTGCATCAGTCATCACTACTAAGTCTGGAGCTGGCTTCTGGTTGACAAATTCATACGTAACTCCCTACACAGACACTGGGACACAACAGAAGCCATGTGCACTGCTGCCTCTGTTTGCAAAACATTTTGTCCTAATTAAACACCACAAAATCCACCAAGGGTTTTGTTGAGCAATCTGTCAATTACCAAAAAGTGGGTGTAGCTCTGTTTCAGACTATATTCTCTCTTTTAATAGCTCTGCCTCCAACTGGGTGAGGCAGCAGCATCCAATAAAGCAGCATTTATCATAGAATCAAAGAATCATAGGATCATAGAATAGTTTGGATTGGAAGGGACCTTTTAAAGGTCATCTAGTCCAACCCCCCCTGCCATGGGCAGGGACATCTTCAACTAGATCAGGTTGCTCAGAGCCCCATCCAACCTGACCTTGAATGTTTCCAGGGACGAGGCATTTATCATCTCTCTGGGCAACCTGTTCTAGTGTTTCACCACCCTCATTGTAAAAAATTTCTTCCTTGTATCTAGTCTAAATCTACCCTCTTTTAGTTTAAAACCATTACCCCTTGTCTTATTGCAACAGGCCCTGCTAAAAAGTTTGTCCCCATCTTTCCTATAAGCCCCCTTTAAGTATTGAAAGGCTGCAATAAGGTGTCCCCGGAGCCTTCTCTTCTCCAGGCTGAACAACCCCAACTCTCTCAGCGTTTCTTCATAGGAGAGGTATTCCATCCCTATGACCATTTTTGTGGCCCTCCTCTGGACCTGCTCCAACAGGTCCGTGTCTTTCTTGTGCTGAGGGTTCCAGAGCTGGACGCAGTACTCCAGGTGGGGTCTCACCAGAGAGGAGTAGAGGGGCAGAATCAGTTCCCTCGACCTGCTGGCCATGCTTCTTTTGATGCAGCCCAGGAAAGCAAAGTATTTTTGAAATCTATTTGGCACATTATGAAGCAGGTATGATGTCACTGGAAAGCATTTTAATACCAAGATAATAGGCACTATAAAATGTTATCAGCCGAACTCTGATAATTGGTACTTGCAACTGTCATAGCAAGTTTGCTAGTGTTTACATTTTTATCTTGTATTGAAGACTGCTTCTTTTGAACTAAAAATATAATTAGTGGCTAATAAAAGAGCATATTAGATTCTTCACAGTGTAAATTGATATGGTACAAATTAACTGAGCTGTGTCAACTGAGGTTCAAGTTTGAGTTTAATGGGATAGTGAGGGAATTTGCAGACCACATCAAAAGAAACTCTGATAATATCAAAATAACTGAAAATTCATAAGCAAATCTTGTAAATTCTTTTGCTTTCTATACAGTTCTTTTAAAATTGAGATGGAAAGATAATTAAGATAATAGATCTAAATATAGAGGACATTTATGACTGGAAGCAGAACTAGTGATTTATTTTATTATTATATGTTATTCAGATTGCTTAACTGGATTCAAATTCTTTTCTATTAAATTTATTATATTTGATATATTCCATATGTATAACAAATCTTTTCCCATGGAATTTTTATTCATTGACATTATGAATTGTCTTGCATTTGTTAATAATATTACTGTTAAAATATAGTGTGCAAAATTATCCCTATCCGCATCCTGTGTTCAATCCAGTTTGTATGTACTAGACACTTAAACAGTGGCAGTTTAGAATTATAGAGCCATAGAATCATAGAATCAGTTAGGTTGGAAAAGACCTTTAAGATCATCGAGTCCAACTGTTAACCTAATAGTGCCAAGTCCACCATTAAACCATGTCCCTAAGCACCACATCTACACGTCTTTTAAATATCTCCAGGGATGGTGACTCAACCACTTCCCTGGGCAGCCTGTTCCAATGCTTGACAACCCTTTTGGTGAAGACATTTTTCCTAATATCCAATCTAAACCTCCCTTAGTGCAACTTGAGGCCATTTCCTCTCATCCTATCACTTGTTACTTGGGAGGAGAGACCAACACCCACCTCACTACAACCTCCTTTCAGGTAGTTGTAGAGTGTGATAAGGTCTCCCCTCAGCCTCCTTTTCTCCAGACTAAACAACCCTAGTTCCCTCAGCCACTCCTCCTAAGACTTGTGCTCTAGACCCTTCACCAGCTTCGTTGCTCTCCTTCAGACACGCTCCAGCACTTTATTAGTATCTACTAACGTTTGACAATGATAAAGGGCCAAATGTTTCTTTCAGCTTATGAAAACAAAAAGAAGGCCAAACCCCAAATATTCAGTCCACAGTATTGGTCTCATGGTTTCAGCCTGGTGGAAAGACAAATACTATTGAAATTAGACTGGAACAGACTACCTATTTACAGTCCTGAGAAGATATTGGAAATAATTAATACCATCTTTCTCACCTCACAGTTGGAAATCAATGGAACTTAATAAGCACATGGTACTTCAGGATACAACCTGCCAAGGGTGAGGACTGTGCAGCATCTCAGGGTTATAACATATGTCGTCCTGACCTTTAATCAGCTACCAGAGTTCTGCAAAACCTGAAAGCTGAATAATTTTCTTGTTGAGTGGAAGGCAGCAAACTGTGCCACATACAAATTACAGATACCATCAGAATGGAGAGAAGACAAGCCATGAAGAAGAACACTTCTGCGAAAACCTGCCCCAGAAAAAGCAATTGAGGACTAAGGTTGAGTGAGCAAAGGGGGAGAACCGGTTTTCTGGGTTAGCATGTGTATGCATGGACCTATGTCTGTCTCTGGGTACAGACAATTGGAAGATCAGAATTTATTTGGTTTTCCTTGAGGCATAGAACTAGCAGAAAAACTTGTACATGATAAATGCAATGAATTTCATTTTTGTCAAGTGTAAAATACTATTTTCTACTTTATTCTAGTGAACAACACTTCTGAAAGGGGTCAAAGGTGTTAGCGCTGACTTAGAAAACACCTAAAAGATGTAGCATAGASAATTCTAATTTTGGTTCACCTTAAGAAATTGTTCCAAAATGTGTCACTTACCAATGACCCAGGGCTGGGCTAATTGGGCATAAAACCCCAAAACTCAGAGAAAATCAGGGAATGCAGAAAGATGCCTCCAAACCAACCTACAAGCTAACAGTGCCTCAAACACTGTGGCATTTGTCCCTAATTATGTCAGAATCCCACAGCATGAGGAGTGCGGCTCTTACCCTGACTCATGGCACTTCAGTGACGTCTTTCAAATCAACACAGAATGTACTCATACCTTTTACCTGCTAAACTTGCATTTTCAAACAGCTCATCTTTCTATATTACATTTTGGAATTCAAAAAGCTTAGACTACAGTCTTCTCCTGTATTTTTTTTTTTTTACATCTCTTCGTTGCCTGGCCAAGGGAAAAGAACATAGTGAAGTGCTATGAAGACTGGTCTTTTCAATGTTTTCAGCTAACCAGAAAGTAGAGATCGAAGAGTGTGACTGAGTTATACCTAAGCCACTCTTGAGATTTTGCAGTCTTTTCCTCCAGATCCTCAGATGTTCTAAAAGTTCTGCCCCAGGTAGCTTGACGGCTCTGTCCTGATTTAGGTGGGGGTGGGGGCAGCAAGAAGTGGGATCCACTTGACCAAGTGGGGTAACAACATGTTTGCCAAGAGGCTTGCCATCTTATTGAGGAGGCCTTTAACTGTGTCATGCTGTGGCCTGGTGATAGCATCTTGTAATTAAGTGAGTGAGTGGATGTCAAGGTGGTAAATACATCAGGCAGGATAATGGGAGACACAGATCCCTCAGGATGAACAAGATGGGTCAAAAAGGGGCCCACCTCAAGTGCCTATGCACAAACACACACAGCCTGGGAAACAAACAGGAGGAACTGGGGCTCTGCATGCAGACGCAGAACTCTGGCACCGCTGAAATAACTCAGAAGTAGTGGGATAGCTTGTATGACAGAAGGTCTGTGATGCATGCTATGGGCTTTGTAGGGAATATGGATAGGGAAAAGAAGGGTGTGGGTTGCCATTTACACGAAGGAGCAACTCGAAGGTATGGAGCTGAGTGATAAGAAATAGGAACTGGCCCTATCCATGCCTCTTCTGTTACTTACTGGTTTCCTTATTCTTTATGCTGTAAGATCTTTCCTCAGGTTTTTGAAGCTATGCCAATGTGCTGTTCACCAACAGCCCACAGTGAAAAATTATACACAATAAGATATGTAAGAAATTAACACAGATGTGCTTCTAAGGGTAATGTTGTTAWCCCATCATAAAAACTCCATGTGGTAATTGTATGGTGTTTGGAATTGCATTCTGACATAGCATAAAAAATCAGATTGCAGCAAAAAACTTTTACTTGTTATCTACTACTACATTTTAAAGATACATTTTAAAATATATAATCTTTTTCTTTGTGTTTGTGCTGCTCAAGACAGTTTGTGACCTAGGTGCAAGCAGAATTGGATCCATTTGCTCCAGGGTGAATGAACTCTTTATCTCTTACTGCTATTTTTAGTCTTGATTTCCCCCCTCTACCTTGGAGGGGTTTACTTAACAACTTAATCCAGCAGGTTTTAGTTTGAGAGACAGAGACCTCTGAGGGGAGGATAACTAATAAACTGTTTATATAAAAAGTAAGTGAGATTATTGCCAATAAGCTTAAATTAGCTGCATAGTAGTCCCTTATCTTCAATGGAGCATGTGTAAAATTTTATGAACTGAAATAYGCTTTATTTGGTACCTTAATTAGTACTTTTCTTAGTAGCATTTACAATATTATTTTAGAACAAGACAATAAGAGTAGTAGTAATAGGAATAGTAATAGGGACAGTAGTTGCTACCTCTACTGCTATTACTACCACTACAACTAATAATATTATATTGGCTGTCATATTTTCCTGAAGTTAGAAATCAGGATTTGAACTGGCAGTTCTCCATTGATTTCAGAACTACTCTGATTTATACTAGCTGGGGATCTGTCCCAAAACTTCACAGTCAACTCCAAGTTCTTCACTCATTGCTCATTTGTATAGTACTTTGCACTGAAGTCAGCAGGACTGCTCAGCAGATATAAAAGCTGTGAAGTTTGTCTTCATAATGCTGCTGTTGATCACAGTAGGCAAAACAAACTTCTGACATGCTTTTACTCTTAGACAAGTGCCTGTGACTTGACACCAAGTAGTGAACATAAAATACATCTGCTGTTTGTTTTTGAAGTCAGGTATAATGTCTACTTCTTGTCTTTTAATAAAGATATTATACATACTAAATTAGCCAAATATTTTATATTAGAACAATAATGTTATCATGGTACAGTACTGCATTATGAGACCTTTGATTCTCCTGTCATTCATACAAATGCAAAGGCATCTAATGAATTAAATGGAATGACACTACCTTATCATAAATATAACTAAAAATATAATCATGCTCCACAAACAAAAAAGTGTCAAGAGTTACCATAAAATATAAAAAATATGGCATCTTTTCATTCCGTAAAAATGAAAAGACACGGAATGTTTTTATATTGATCTCAGAAAATGCAAGCAAATTACACTTAAACAAGTACAATGTAAGTGTACAAGAAAGCAGGACAGGGAAAAAAGGAGATTTTTCTAAAACAGTTAATATTGTTTTATCTCTGTCCCCAATGAGGTGAAGCAAAATTTCTCACTGTGCTTAAATTTAGACCAATGTGAGCCCCGGATTCATAATAGGGAACGAAAACATATGTTTTTTAAAAGCTTGAAGATTTTTGACACAATGGCCCTTGCATGCAAAGATTTCTTTATGAATTTCTACATTACGCATACTCTCTGGAAGTCTAGTGTTAATATAGTGATATTAATGTTGTGTTGCAGATGAACAGCATTCTGGATGTCATCTGGAGTGTTTTCCTCAAGGCTTTACAGACTGATGTGAAACTCTGGGTTAAACTCACCTACCTTCTACTGAAGTAATTGAAACAGTGGAACAATCAGCACAACGCTGTGAGAAAAGCCAGAAAAACTTCCTCTCCAAGGATATGAGAACTCTGAGTCACGACCACAAGTTGCACAATGTGTCTGGGTCGGAAAACACATGCATGTCAATAATCTCATTGTGAGCTATCCCGAGACGACTGTGTGTGTGCATAAAGCTATATAGATACATGCACAGCAGTCTGGAAAACAAGCTGTGGCATCCTTGAAGTGTTCTCTAAACTAAGTATAGATATTTAGGGAACTGCAAGCAGAAATAAATACTATTGATCCATTACCCTTACTAATTAAGCCAAAATTTAAGCCAATTCAATAAATTTTTTTGATAGAATATGAGATTCTTAAAGTTGTGAGGTGAATTTAGCACAGTCTTGGGTCTTTTTTACACCTGCAGTTTGACTAAATAACACACAATGCTTGCTGACCAAGGGATGTAAGTGTTCCTGCAGAACCTGAATGACACCAGCTCCTTCCCTTCTCCCACAGAAGTTTACTGTTCACCAGCTAGCAGCTGTGCTCAAGTACAAGAATCGCTATCCCTTTTCCAGATCCTGTGTTTTGATATTTGTTATTGCAACTCATGGATTTCACGTTATGCATATACATGTTTGTTGCTGACCTTGATAAGATCTTAGTCTCCATAGTACTTTGTGGCAGAGCTCCACTGCTAGTTGTGTAGGAAATGTTTTCACTTGTCAGCATTGGTTTTCCTACCTTTCCGTTTCACTGAGGTCTCTTTATTTCTCTATTATGGAAAAAGATGAATTCAAGTTCCTTAGCTGCCTTCTCTATCATGACCCATTTTGTCTTTCTTTTCTCTAAATTAAACACTCTGTCTTTTCAGTCTCTATTGTTAGGAGAGCCTTCCCCTGCCCGTTATCTTCTCATAATTATATGTCAGAAAGAAAGTCAGTGGTCTGAATGTGTCCCTTGGGGTGATCAGCCCAATGGACCAGCATCAGCTAAGGAGAAGAATTAATGAACTGAGACACAGGGTTACACATTTAAAATAAGTTTTATATTTCCATCTCTTTTCTGTTTTTTTTAATTATAAATTTTAAATATCATTGCAGTATAATATAACTAACAAAAACTAATGCTTTTTTAAACTGAAGAAGACCCTGCCTAAGGCAACATTGAAGTTCTTGAATTGAATAAGTGCTTTGGGCTATAACAACATTTATTCATGCATTGAACTCAACAAGAAATTTTCTAACCCTTTACAACAGAAACAAAATGAGAGAGTTTATTGGGATTACTTCGTATGTGGTTTTAAACCTGAATAGAGTAAATGTTAAGACTAGTTATTTAATTAAGTGACTAAAAATTCAGTATTTAAAAACAGTGATTAGAAATCCTTCAACTTTAAGCACAAAATAGAGTTTATATAGCTTTTAAAACTATCAAATACCCCACAGATACACTAGATGAATGTGCAGATTAGCCTGAATTTCTGTTTGTGACTAGAATATATTCATCCTTCATTCAATTATCCGTCAAATCACATATCTCCAATACTGAATCACTTTTCTTATCAAATTACTTACATCACCTATCAAATCGAATTATCTATATCTTGAATATACTACAAACTCCTTATCATTATTTAGAACACCATTTATGAAATGATATTGTATATGTCTCAGTAAGTGATTAGATTAGAAAAGGTATATGGCATACTTGATAGTAATATAATTCAATACAGTTTTTATAATGTAATATGTGGTTTGCCAAAGTAGAACTTCCTTGGCACTTTCAGAAATTGTAGATTTTTAAGCCATCTGATTATCTTATTAAGGGATTATTGTTCCTGGCAGCTCCTGATGGATACTGGGAACTGCATACTGGTAAAATAGTCATGATTCATGAGACACTTTGTGAAATTGTTGGTGTTCTGTAGGTCAAAATAAATGACCATAATTGTCCCTTTTCAATTTAGAAAATATGACTGTTTAAAAAACAATTTTAAAATATCAATTCAAATAAAAGCAATCAATTGCCTTGGACAGTACTTGCAGTGATTTGCACTTTTATTTCTTTCTATAATCACATACATGAATTCTTCCTCACTTATTCAAGAATGTTTGTGAAGAGGAAATATGAATACTTTCATGGGCAAGAAGTGTTCATGCAAATATGTGTTTGCATAAATGTTTATACCATTAATATCTTTCAAGGTCTGTTCCTATTCATAAACGTTCAATAAGGAAGCAGCACATGGAGTCCTTCAGAAAGAGTAAATGCTTGAAATAACTACTTGCAGAGAGGAATTAATGAAAACTGCAATGCATYTCCATGAAAGAGTTGCAGAATAAATTTCAGTAAAGAAGAATCCTAAAGATAAAAATTCCTGTTGATTGCTTCCCCAAACAGAAGACTGCGATGGATACATTTGTTAAATTGTCAACTGTTTTACAATGAAATAATTTGTTGAGCATTTAAAATATCATTAAAAATGTATTCCCTGTTCTGCTGATAGAATTATAAAGAAAAATGGTTGTAAAGACTCAGACTCCTCCAGCTGGAGTGGCTTGGAGGGGACACGATGGAGGTCTACAAAACCTTAAGTGATATGGGAAAGTGGGACAAGCAGGGACTATTCACCATGGCCTCCAATAAAAGAGCAAGGGCCATCAGGTGAGGCTAGTAGGAGCCATAGACTAAAAGGATTTAAGGGCTGGGCTCTCATGCAACTGGCCATAGACTTGTGGGACTCTTTGCCAAAGGATGTTGTGGGTGCAAAAGCTATATAATAGTTCAAGGGGAGATTGGACAAGTACTTTGAAGAGTGATCTGTTGTCACTAAACAGAAAAAACACATCAAGTTCATGATATTCTTTCGGCAGTAAGAGCTGGGAAAGCATGCAGGGAAATGCCATGTCCGCTTGCCTATCCTTATTCTTTCTCCAGCACCCACTGCTGGAGACAGCATTCTGTGCTTGGTGGACCCCTCGTCTGAATGGCTGCTCTTGCACTCTAAGGGGACAGTTTTTTGATATATGTTTGGTATCAAGCTATCATCAAAAGAGCCAATTTGGAAAGATTTTATCTTTTTACTATTTAGAGAGCAGACAGGAGTAAAAGTTGAAGAAAACTGACCCAGTTTTTGTCCTAGTTCTAGTGATGTGAGTTAATCTGAACCTCATTAAAGGCCTGTTCTTGATGTCTAACTGAAATACATTGAAATACACACAGTAACTGCTGTGGGTTTGAAGGTCTAAGTTGGTTCTAAGAAATTCCATCGTGTTTACAATGGAAATTTTAAAGAGCTCTCAGTTCTGGCTTAACGTTTTCCTCACTGAGAAAAAACCAACTGGGTTAACATCCCATGGAAGGCAACCAGAATGCTCCTTGAAAACTCTCCTCAGTCATTAAATGAAGAGAGACTGGTGTGTAGGTACCCCTGACATTTCTCCCTCTGTCAATATCTGTGATCAGAAGATCAAGACTTGAAAAGAAAAATTTAGTCTTTGGAGATTAGGTTATATATTTTGAATTATATATATGCTAATGGATAATATGATAGGTGGTTTGTTTGCTCTTCAGAACATTGCACAAAACTGAAAGACACACACTAATGTGTTTCCAGTTTATCTTCCCGGTTTTGTAGGTCCACAGTGATTCTTGCTTCTGTTTTCCATTGTGGAATCTGGGCTGACAAAAAATTGGAGGTCTACAATGTTTAGTTAGCTAACGTTTATACACTGGTTTGAAAATTATTTTAAACTAGTGCTGCTTCTTTTTTGTTTATAGAATGTCCTCAAGTGTATTATGATTTCTCAGTTTCATTTTTAATGAAACATATGAATAATGTTAGTCACTAATTCTTAAACTATGGATTTTACAAAACCAGTTTATTTTCAATATACATTATGCTTCTCTCTATTTTTACGTAGGCACCTGGGCCACATTTCTTGTTGGATGCAGTCTTCCTGGAATAATGCTTCTGACGTAAATACTAGCATTTCCACATTCTAAATTCTGCTTCAGCAAGTATTTTCTACTAGTGACTCAAAATCTAGTTTTCATAGACATTACTGTTAACTGACGCATTTGAGTATATGTACATACTTAAGTGTACAGAATGCCACATGATCAGTTAAAGTAAATCATCACTTTAAATGAATATTAATAAAAATATTTTTTCATGCTGCTTTGCCTCAGCTGAATCCACAGTAACTCACAGACTAAAGAACAATAAGTAGCAGCCTGTAGTTATATATATTATAATTCACATACAGCTTCAGCTATCACACCCTGAGAGAGAAACACCGGTCACAGAATCCAGGTTACCTCACTATTCTTTCCAAAATCTATTTTGGAATGTACTTGCCCCTTTTGAGCAATAGTCAGAAGGAAGACAAAAGGAAATATTTCTACTAGTTCACCTGAAAGATGTTATGTTGAAGAGTGCAAAAATTTCCCATCCCATAAAGTCAAGTCACCTTTGGGAATATTTCTTTCTTTGTGTGGGACAAAAGAAGATGGGAAGAATATGTTTTGAAATGCTTTATTAAATAAGGTTTTCAGAAATTTTAAAGTCAGGTGATAATAATAATGATAATAATTATAATTAATGTTAAGAATCCTTGTACATAATGCTATGTCCTAAACACCTCATCGTGCTTTAAAGTATAATTTAATTTAGCTTCCCAGAACAACTGTATAAAACGTACAAGAAACTTTGCTATTTTTCTGAGGAAATGTAAGGAATTACAAGAAGAAATAAGGCTCAGTAGTGTAGCTTTCCTATGGAGGTGGAAATTGCACCAACAGTACATATGTCAACGGTTTGGCAACATCAGTCGGTGGGATGAGAGCTGATTATTTCTACCTCTTCAAATCTGGATTTGTAACTCAAGTAGCTGGAAGCGTAAGTCCTTGGCTGTTTTCAGTTTAGAGACCTAATTTTCACCTACAAAACAGGCAAGCAGAACTTAACTCAGGTGAAAAAACTACTTCTTTCTACTGCAGCTGCAAGGCCCAGAGTTATTCCCTAGGAGCTCTAACTTCCACCTTCCCTTCCATATCGCCAAGAGATGTTCAGTCCACAATTCTTCCTTCCTCTGTTTAATATGTCATAGTTTAAAAGATAGATAATTACATCCTTTCATCTTTCAGTTTCTCCTGATTTAATGAGAGTGTGAGGTTAGAAAGGATTATTTTGAAATTTGTCAATTTGTCCAGGTCAGTTTGTCCAGACAATACAGGAAAAATGTTTAGGCAGGACCACCTGCTTGTGGAAGAAGTGGTTCAGCTCTTTCAGAGCTCTGTTTTACTGATTTTCAAGGCCTAGAGTATCCCAGACTCCTGTCTGTTTTACTTACTCCTTTCCAAATACAACATTTTGAGCCTGCTGAGATGATCAGTCAGAAGCCGTTGCCTGGAATCGTAGTTTTATTTGAATAAAACACTCTCTAAGACACATAAAACAGAATTGTGAATGTCTAGCTAGACGTGGATGAAGAAAAGCTGATCTAAATATATCGTTACAGACATTAAAGCCAAACATTTCTATGTTGGAAGCAATTCACATGCTAATTTTCTAGAGATGCGCATTGATTCTTGAACTAATCAGCTGTTTCTTTCAGTTGCATCCTTCTCCATTTTTCTAACTCCTGACCTGTTAACAGAGTATTTTTACACTGTCAGATGAGCTAGCGCTCTGATGCATTTTTGGGTCCTGATCTCCCAGTGTTAGTGTAACAGCTAATTAACTCGGGGGGGGTTCCAGCTATTTCCTTCTGAGACAAACACACTCAGGTGAGGTTGTGGAGACTGTTTTCTCCAATAAAAATAAGGTGGGCTTATCTGTGTATGTATGGTATAGATTTGCAGGTAAACCTGCACCAGATTTGGCCCCCTGGACCCTCCAGTGGTTTTGTACCCTTTAACATCTGCACACTTACTGCACCCTAAGGCATGCAACACTTCAAAAAAACCCCACCAGTCCCAGTGTTTCAAGCTGCCACATTGAATCATTTGAACAGAAAGAAACACTCAAGAGGTAACTAGCATGTCTGCCACAGGCAGAAATGTCCCAGAGGAGTCCCAAGGCAAGGGTTATACAGTGTGGCTGTAATCGGTCAGCTCTAGACATAGCCTTCAGCAGTACAGACATAATTGTCCTGTAACAACCTGTCTGAGGGTTAAAGGGGCCTTCTTTCAGGGTATGGGTGTTAGCAGTATAGGTATAGCTTCAGAGACCAGTTTTCTCTCTCTTTCTCTTCTGTCCTCCAATTTCCTTAGCTTTTTATGCAAACTTTGCCTTGAGATGTTACCAGTACTACAGGTGTTGAGTCTTCATTTTGGTTAATCACTGTTACTTCCTCCTTTTTCTATTTTACACTCAGCACAAAACTCCCATGGTACTTCCTAGTTGCAAAATAATAATAGATTTATTTAATAAAAAAAAACTTCTGGCTTATTGCCAGTTTTGTAGCATGTTCCAAACATGTCTTTTGGGCTTTCATTATCTTAAGTGAACATCAAAGCCTCCTGTGGTCACCTGAGCAAGTGTCCATGCTAGAACCTACTTTATTAAATTTTTAATGATTTTCTTATCCCAGGAAGACTCTTCTGATGGATTTTCCAGAAGTGATGACTCATCTCATTTCCTTAAATCCACAGGGTGAATTGCAACAGTGAGTAGAGGCAAACCTCTCATAGATTTTATCAAAGGCATACAGGTGTCACAATGTTTTTGTGTGTGTTATGTATGTAGCCTATTTTCTATGGGAATTTTAAGTTTAGAACAGCTTAGTGAAACTGCTATATTGTTTGCTAATTGCTCATGACTTATGGTAAGTCTTAATCATCGAAATTCATATCAATTCTTGCTCAAAGATTTATCTATTTTGATGCACTAACAAGTTCAGCTGCTGATTACTGTGTTCACTTTTAAAATAATTTTTTGCTATTTATCGTTATCCTTAACAGGATGTGACACAGCAGTCTCTTTTGAAGCTGAAACTCAATATCTACAAAAGGCATGTTTTGAAAGAACTCTTTCCTTTTATTACAGTGAGAAAGATAAGGTTAAGTCTGCCTTTTCAAAAATGACCCCAATCTAGATTCTAATTAATCCAAAAATCAATCTTTCGAAAAATCTGAAGTACTCTAAAAATCAGAGGCTACAAACACTGTGATAGAATTGGTTATTTTTTAGATCAGTGTGGTTTTTTAGTGTTATCTAGGTATAATGACATTAAAGACCAAGTAATACAGTTTTATTTTGATCGCTCAATGGGTGCTATATACTAGTTATGTAACGAGGTGATTGATATTGATATTGATATAAGACAGTCTGGGTATTGCAGTCTTGGGTGTTCCAGAATTCATACCATCCCCTCCGGTTCTAAGCACAGCCATAGAAAGCACCCGCAAGTGCAGATTTACCGGTAATAGCTGTGGGTAGGATTTAGTCAACCTGATTTAGGAGCCCTTTCATAAGAAATATGAGGTTTCTGCATATACATGGGATCCAGTCTTGTCCTCTTTTGAGGACTTTAGCTAAATGAACAAAACCACCACTCTTCTTTTGTAAAATCGGGACATTTGGGCTTTAAACTTTTAAAATTTAAAAATTAATTCTTGTCCTCTAAAAACAAACATTTCTGAGACTGCAGGCAGTTGAAGTGAACAACAAAGAAAGTTTCAAGAGATGTAGAGAGAATTTTAATGAGTTCAGATACCTACAGTGCGATGGAGTCTCAGAAAGGAGCTGCTCTGGATCATATGTTAGGACAGAGTGCATTTTGTCATTGGCAGGTCTGATTCCACACTACCCCACAGATTTGTACTAAAACATGTTAATACACACACATATTTAATATCTATTAATTCTTAAACTTTTTTCCCTGCAGTTCCTCTTCCAGGGTTAACACTTCATTTGTCTCGACCCTGTGAGGCTCACTTCTATGTGCACTTTCATCTGTGCTGTTGCATATGAAGTCGTGACTCTTAGGAGGACTGCAGCTCCCAGTGGAAAACATATTTCTAGCTGTTAGAGGAAAAAATCCATGTTGATTTCTTTTGTGCAACTAGAGATTTGAGAAACAGATCTTGAGACAAAATTCTAAGGTCCTTTCACGGGGAGAAATTCTGGGCTGTTATTCTCATCCTGAAAAAGCTGGAAGACCAGGGGAATCAATATGTGCTTCCTTTCTTAAGACCTCCATGAAGCCTGCAAAATTTCTTCACAGGGATTCTGGAAGCTGTTGATGTCCCAATAATAGATAACCTTATCCATTAGTTATCACCACTTCCTCTCAAGTCTTATCCTAGGATGCATCTTATGCTAGAAGATTTGGGTGTCAAGTGTGAAGTCTACTGTCCCAATACATCTTAGACAATAGTTCTCATGTGGTGATGTTTCTGATCTGACATAAAAAGATGATAGCTTGGGGTTGACTTTTGCAAAAGCACTGAGTAGTCCTACAGATAGTGTTGCATTCATAAATCATTTTGTTTCTCTCATATCATGGCATACACAAAGTGCAGTAGGGGGTCTCGTGAGGTTGCATGTAGCTTCTGTCAGCCCTCCCTTGAGATGATGATTGTGTTTTGGGATTTACACATAAAGCAAAGAACGCACTAGAATTCCCACGGAGGATGATCCCTTTGATAATGGCACAGCTAGTGACAAACATCCCACTACTGAGATTATGGCAAGGAATTTCAAATATATGCCAATAAAAATCAGAATGCAGCTGCCTGTTGGAGTCTTTTCTAACATTTATTCATGTTTTACTTATTTATTTCTGTGTGGAAAAGGTGGGCTGGGGTTTTTTTGCCCTGCTCTGAGGGAATTGTAGCCAACTTAGGTTATTTGCAGAGCAGAAGAAAAACAAGAATAATATATGGAACATATGTCAAGGCTTATTTCATTAAATCTACAATATGCATGAGATTCTTCTGTAGATTCATTAGATTTTTTTATCCTGGGGATGCCTGTCTTGGACAAACAGCACCTAAAAGAAGTTGCATATTTCAGATCAAGTCCCTCAAAAAGTATATATTTTTTTCGTATTTCTGTCATAACATCAATTCAGGATCAATGATTTAATCTGTTGTTTGTGGAAGGTTGAGTGCACGGGCTGCACTGACAGGTTGCTAGGTGTAACACCAGCAATTGAAATAAAAGCAATGCTCAAACTCTGACAGCTGTACCAGTGGCAACAGCAGCAAGGAGAGAGTTCTGTGGAAGCAGCGTCTCCTGCCAGGAGGAGAATGATACCCACTTCCTCCCAAGGTTTCGGGTATCTGTTCTGATTGTCATTTATGAGATAAGATTATGTCATGACCTTGCTGTAATTGTCTGTGAATAGTGCTGCCTCACTGGATTCTTTTAACTTCTGTTCAGGTTTTCTATGTAACAAAAGCAGCACAGTTGCATTAGTTCGCATGGTCAATAGTCAAATGTCTCTGTATAGTGGAAAGTATAAGATATTTTCAACTGGCTGAGGAAAACATTTTGAAGTTACATCAGTAGTACTCATAAGGCTGCTATGATTGGAAAATGATTTTTAAGTGTGTTATGCAATGGTTTAGGAAGGAGAAGACAGCCAAAGGGTAGGGAGGAACAAGGTTAGGGGCTAGGCAGAGAAACTGTACATATGCAAATACAGTTCCACCTAGGGGAGTCACCCATGGTGCTAAAAGAGATAGCACGATCTGTGTCTATCATCTGATGAAAAGTTGTAAAACTCAAGGTCCCCAACGACTGGAAAAAAGTGAATATTACTTCCATCCAAATAACAGCAAGAAGGACCCAGGGAAGTGTAGGTTTCACCTCAGTTCCTGATCAGGAAACATGTCGTTGGAATTAATTTCCAAGCAAGAAAGTTATCAAATTAGTCACTGTGGATTTACCAGGGTAAATCTTACTTGATCCAGCTGCTTGCCTTCTTCAAAGAAAAGACCAGATATGTGGGTGAGAGGAGAGTGGGTTAATGCACCTTGACTCTAGAAATGCTTTTGACACCCGCTCCCAGGCATTCTTACTTGAAAACAGAGAAACTGTGGGCTGTGCAAATGGACTGTTATACAGGTTGAAAACCAGCTGGACTGCTAACATGCCAAGCTCATAGCGCAGTAATCAATAGCTTGATGTTCATTTGACAGAGCTAACAGAGTACCCTGGGGTCAATACTGGAGCTGATATTATTCAACATCTTTATCAGCAGCCTGGATGATGCAACAGAATACATTCTCAGCAAATTTATGGATGATGCTACATCGGGGAGAAAATTGACTGACATGCCAAATGGCAGAATTTCAATCCCGAAGGACCAGAGTAAAATACAAAAATGGACCAGCTGAAGCCTCATGATGTTCGATATTAAAAGTATAAATGTCTCAACCCAGAGACAAATAACCATGTAAATCTGTACAGGCTGGGAACTGACTGGTTGAGTAGCAAACCTTCTGAAGAGGACCTGAGCAGTCAGAGTGGATGCCAGTTTGAGTATCAGCCAACATTGTGCTCTTATTTCAGATAAGACAAACCTCACAAACCAAATAAGATGAAATACAGAGGTACATTAGGAGGAGCACGGCCAGTGGATCAAAGAAACTTGTTGTCGTTATTTCCCTCTGCTTGTCACTGGTGAGGTCACACTGAAATTCATCCAATTTTGGGCCCACATTTCAAGAAGGATGTTGAGAAAACAGGAGAGTGTCCAGTGGAGTGCTGCCAAGATGGTCAGGGACCTATGAAAAAAAAAGTCATGAACTGTCATGACTGTAGATAAATGTGTAGCTCAATATAATAATGTTGATACCCCATGTACATGGTTTCATTATCTCATGCTTACAATGTATATTTGAAGATCTTTTTTGTATTACTGACCTGATTTTCAGGGATGACCATTTTCAGAGTCAGATTATTACATGGAAATTCAAACATTATGACCTTTCATGCCTTTCCCAGATGATCCCAGCTGGGGAGCAGTAGGCCTCAAAGATAAAATGAATAAGGATGTTCTCTCCTGAAAATGTTTTAAGATGTCAGCAGACTCATACAGAGATTGCTCAAGTTATATTTTGAAGCTTTACTTTGCATTGCACATAGCTAAGATGTCTTTTTTTAAGTAAAATCATTGGTTTTCATGTAGTGACAAATGATACCAGCAACTGGGACCTTTAACGCCTGTCTTAATTTAGTCTTTTTCTGTATCTGCAGGTATAATTTTTCATCTATATTGATGTGCTACAAGGATACGCAGATGGCTGCTTCTAGAAAATCATGTAATAAAGTATCTGACATTACTGTTAGTGCCTTCAATTCAGTGCAAGGAATTTTTTTTCATAAGCACAAAACTGCATCAACAAAACAGTGACCTGGTTTAGTTAAAAAACCAAGTCTAGCTGTACAGAGCTCTTTGCAAAATCTGGGTCTTATTTTTACCATATGGATAGTGTATATAAAAGAAAACAGCATAGTCATGCTGAGAGTGGCCTACTTTGCAGTGTGCCGGGATACTGAAAGGGCTCAGCAGTGCCACTTAGATACTGTGATTCTCTTCTCATTGAAGTGAATGGTCTTGGCATGCAATGTGTAGATGATAACTATAGACTCTGTAGTCATGGCTGCGGCATTTGGATCACTAATTGTGTTACTGCCAGAGCAGGCACTGAATTCAGCTCTAAGGGGTCTGCAAGCCAAGTTAGGACTCACTGCATATCTTGCACGTAGCTCTATATATTTATTCTTCCCTTATTGTTGGTCATTATGTATTCAGTTGCTATTATGGATATAATGCTCTTCTCTCCACTTCTTGTCTGAACATCTTGTTCTCTCTATAAGGTTCCAGACCTGTTGGGAAATCAGCCAGGGATGCTGAAGCTCTCTCCTTTGGAATTTAATGTGCTGTGGTAAGTCTGGGCAGGCTGCAGGCAGCCCCACTAGGGACTTCAGCAGTTCAGAGGCTTATAAAAATAGAGTGGCTGGTTTTCCTTCACAAGTCACGACAACAAAGTGACAGCGTAATCTCAGGAAGGTGATTTCTCACTCCTACAGAAGCCTGAAGTATACCCGACATTGGCCTTTGGCACAGAGCACCCACTTTCCGACCTTTCTTTCTACTATACTGATGAGTCTGATAGTACTTTAGCAAGCAGCCTGGTGCCAGGGAGTTAACAATTTACTGGGCCTCTTCACCTGGAAGCATGTCTTGGTGCTGCTCTGCTTGGTTACTTGGACAAACTTCTGCCATGGCTGTCTGTGAGACACTTGCTTATATGTGTGAAAAAGGTCACTGATTATTCTTCTGCAGCAATTTGTCTCTGGTTAATTTTAAGGTAAATTTAGTTTAAGATCTGGGGAACATATAATCACATCACTGATTCTGGAAAAGAAGATAGCTCTAAAATCTGAAAGACAAATATCAGTTTAAATGGTTTGAAACCATTGTAACAAGGGATTAGAAATACATATATTAGTTCCTCGGTTCTGATATTGTCCCCTCTGTATTCTAAAAAGCTGGAAGAAATGACATTGAGTAGGGATGAGAGGAAGGAGCATAGATTATTATTTAAACGACAAAGTAATGATTTTAAGGAGAATCACATGACTCTCAAACAATGGAGACCGGCTGATTGAATCACCCTATGCTGCTTTGAAAATGTAGTTAAAAATTGACAAGTACCTAGGAGTGTAATTCTGAGAAAGGAAGAGACCTTTGAACAGTTTCTTTCTTTCAGGTTCTTAAATAACAAATAAAATGCAAAACTTTTTTAAAAAAGGTACTATTCCTGAAGCAGAATACACTAATGAAGTCTGCCTGCTGATTCAGCTTTATACTACTCAAAAAGATAATCAAATAAAGAAAGAATAGGGGGATCTTATACCCAAGGAGATTAGAGCCTTTAGTTAGTCCATAATGTATAATTTGTTCTGTTGGAAACTAGTGCTAGTAAAGCCAGTACTATCAGGATATTGGTCATACAATTTAAAAGCGGACAAGAACTGACTTGGAACATGTTTGTGAAATAAATAGCATGGTAATATACATATTAAAAATATATATAATTGTCTAGAATAACACAGGTTTTGAGACAGGAACTTCCGATAGGGATGTCACAGTACATAAATCTAGGTCTCTGTATGTCTCGCAATTTAGAACAGGTAAACGTTTTCCACACCGGTAAGATCCACTTCCCTGCCTTTGGCAGACAGCTCTAGTCTCATCACCAGTCCCATGGAACGCAGAGGCTGTATCCCACACCATGGGGAGACCTATTTCATGAGAGGTCATTCACGTCAGGTCGTCTTGTTCATATTTCCAAATAAAAGGGAGAAAAGGCAGGGAAAAGAGCCTATTTTTTTTCTAGCATTAATTTAGATTGAAATTCTAGTGTTCACAAGCTATAATCCACTGATTTCACCTAAAAGGATTCTCTTCAGTTTAGGAAAAGAACTCCAAATTTGGTTAACTTTGCCAATGTGTTTACTGTCAGATAACTTCAGCCCTACCTCATTCCAGTTCCTGGTCTCCTGCTCATCTGCCCTGTAAGTATATTGTTTGCTCCTCTTTTGGGGTGAACCAACTGGACTCCATGAGATAAAATCCACCTGCAGTTCTGGGGATAGTTTGCTGCTGTGATTTCTCACAACCAGAGATACAACTAAGACTGCAGCCGGCTTTCCCAGTAGGCTTATGTCACCTATCTCCCCCACACATCCTCCAGCCATACCACGGGACACATAACAGAGACCCAGTGGCCATCCCACTGAAGAGAGGAGATGTTGTGAGAGCCTGCCCTGTTCTGGGTGGATATGAGTCAAGGGGGCGTGTGTGGACAGACTTTGAGAACTTTTAAAGACAGGAACATTAAAAGGTCTGGAAGGCTAGATACAAACATCAAACTACTCATCGACATTGCACCTCTGAAAGGGAAGTGAAATGTACACTCAGAAGTGCTTATATTCCCATGCATGGAACTTTTGTCCCTAGAATCATAATTACAAAAATGAGCTCAATATAGCTACTGAAGTCATTATGGGTAAAGCGAGAATGCTGTTTCTGGAGGTGATAATTACAATTATTGTATATGTAACTTCTGGGGTTATGATCTTGTCATGTACATAGAATCAGTTTAGTTATCTACTGGGAGCTGGAGCCTCAAGGAAAAAGTCAATACAGGTCCAATTCTGCAACTGTAGCTGAACATCTTTCCTCTGCATCGTTACTGAGTGTCAGTGAGGCTTTGAGTATTGGTGGAGTTTCCTTAAGTATATGGCTACTATTTATTCCTGAACAATTTGTGAAAAAGTGAACTGCATTCTTATAAATCAGGTTCACTACTATAGATTCATTTGAAGGAAGTTGTCATATGTACAGTCCTGCTGGTGGAATAGCAGCTCCAAAATATAGATCATGAAGAAGAATTCCAAAGACATGAGTGATTTAGCCTGCTGAACAGGAAAGAAACAGAAATAAAAATAGACGGACAAAAGGTGCAAACTTTTGTTTATAAGGAAAAAATCAAGCGCTTGGTAAAGGAGACAGTGTGGCAGAGTGTGGTGATCACAGCTGGAGATGGAGGTGAGAGCCATGAGCAGTGTGGAAAGGGTATTGTGCAGAAATTCCAAAGCAAGGACATGGAGTCAGAACTTGAATCAGAATAAAGCAAGGAACTACAAAAAAAATTGGAGAAGATTCTTATGCTGTGCCTATGGAAATATTACAAAAGTCAATTAAGAGTTAAATATATGTAGACTAGTGCACAGAAAAATATATGTAGAGTAGTGCACAGAAGAGAATGCTGAGAAAGAAAGAAGGGCCAGTTTGGAAAATGCAAAGAAAAGTAAAGGGAAGGAAGAGTTGGATTCCTAAGACATGAGTAAATTTGTGAGGATGGAAGCGAAAGCATGAATGTCAGCGGAAAGGAACAAGGAAGATTAATTTTGACTTTGCAGTCTAGTTTCAGTGATTGGTGAAAGGAAGGAAGAAATATGGAAAAATATATAGAGGTACATCTTCTGAAGTTCAATTTCAGAGTTTCTATTTTAATGATTTGAAAAAGTTAGACAGGTAATCTGAGGAGAGACAATAATGTGAATGCTGATTAAAGGCAGAGTGATGACAGAAGTCAAGTTGACAGAATACAGTGGCTGAATGCAAAATTCATTATTTTCTGAGTTCCCCCTCCCTCTGCTTTGCATATACAAAATATAAAAGTAGTGTTAACTGCAAGGCCAGGTAGTCTGAGGAGTTTGTCTTATCACTGCTACAACTCTAGAGTATCAGACCAGAAATCATGAAGGTTATATATAAATTTAAAGTGGTTTTGAAATGCCCATTTCTCCTAGACATAACAACTGCTATGTATTTATTTATTTATTTATTTCTAACTAATCAAGAAATAGCATGGTATCATTGCAGATGAAGGCTTTGGCAACTAGTCCACTGTTTAGTTAGGTTCGGATTATGTTAATGTAGTTTATGAAAATGACTGATGTAAATAGGGAGATGTCATCCTAGGAGAGAGAAAGAAAGAAAAGGCCTAATTCTTGCTGCTGCTGCTGCTGCTCCAGCTGCTGGAGGGAGACAAGGCAGTTCTGCAATGTATGTCCTCTCCAGCCACTGTGAGGTTGTTCTCATCTACTGCTCTGTTATTGCCCTATTTTATTTCAGGGATGAGCTTCAGTAGTGGATAAATTGATTCCTACATGAACTGTGAATGTAGTGCCTTGGGAAACTTCAGAAAGTGGAAACATACAAATAAAAATAATTATCATTTTTACTATTGAAAGAAAAATTTTAAGGGTGTGTTCCACCAGCTGGGAATGCCTTCTGGTGAATTACTCATGACCACCTACAGCAGACAGTCAGAAAGTCTATTCCCAGCTTCTGCTCTCTTTCTGATTTGGTCCCCGCCAGTACCTACTTCTGGCTCACAAATTCATCAAAAGGCAAAATGAAGCCACTTAAAAGTCTTGATACTTCTCCTCCACAACAGCCGTTCAGCTAAAACTGCTGAGAGAGAGATCAGGACAAATGGTGCTTTTTCAGGGGAAGTTCTGCCCTGTAGATGACTATTTTATGCCTATGTTTTTACATCAGGACTTTGGTATTGATCAGAGAAAACTACCGATTTGCCTTGGGCATATGACATAATCCAAAATAATTTGGGAGGGATATTTTCGCAGCATGAACTCCTCAGAACRCAGAGCACTGGAAGGGCTGCCTTTTCATTGTCATTCCATTAGTGCGAACAGAAGCTGTACTTGTAACTCCCTGTGTAATTTGAGAAACTTCAGTAAGAACTGTAAACAACCTGTCAAGTCTTCCTGACTTATAAGAAATCTTTTATTCAACTCAGTGAGGTTTTGCCTCACAATCTCAGCTGCTGATTTTTCTTTTTGCTAAAAGTGTATGGGGTTATTTTTTTGTAAACAAAATTGAAAAGGCCAATTTTCTTCTGACTAAGCTTGATTAACTTTTTGTCTCTACCTTAGTAAAATTGATTTTCTCTACAGAAAGATTTAACAAATTATATTAATTTAAATACACTCAAAGCCATGATGTTTATTAAAGATACAGCAAATGTGCCTCTTAGCTTGCAAGATGTATCTACTTAATCTCGCAGTTCTCTGCTGGACTGCATGCCAAAAGCGAATATATGCTCCGTGAATTCTATAAAATGTATAATAGTTATTTCCTGTTACTCATTATGACTGTAGTTACTGTCAAAACAGAATTTTAGAGGCATTTGTCAGAAGACGTAGAAATCCTGGTGAGAAGTCAATGTGTGCTACAGCCTGTGCCTAGAAGGTGTCAGCAGAGCTGACAGGAGTGAGGGGATAATCATGGGCTGGTACAGGTCTCAGCTGTGAACCTCTTCCTTCACTGATGCTTCTATTCTCTCCAAATCTCTATGAGAATTCCTGTTCCAGGCTTCTTTGACCCTTTGCAGATATTTGCAATGTTAAGAGCAGATATACCAACATGAACAGGTGACGCTGAAAAGGGGATATCCTGAGCAAGGCGAGGAGGAATGAACATTTTCCTTGTGCCAGAGCCCAAAACAACCCTTATGACTGAGAGATGAAGGTATTGGTGTTTGAGTCAGGGAGCTGAAAGGTGGAAAAGATGCTTTTGTTCTAAGGTGGGGTTAACACTCTTTCCGTTAGTGGCCACAAAATGTTATCAAACCAATGTTCATGCCCTGGCACTATTAGACACTCAACATTGCCATCTTGGAGAGGATATTTAGGATTAATTTGTCCATTTTGGTTATTTAAGGCCTTAAACAATTTCACAGTGTCTTCTTTATTGGAGGTGGGGGCAGTCTTTTTCTTTTTGAAAGGGTGGCTAAGGCTTGCAAACTGACACCTGAACAGCTTGTGTATTAGCTTGCTAAAGAGATTACAGTTTCTCATGCAGAGGAATGAATCCCTGGCTAGGAAAAAAAAAAAAAAAGAACAAAGAATGAAACATAATGGAAATTTCAATTAGCGCTCAGCCAAAGCAGGACCTGTGACTGTAACTTGACTCAGTCATATTTCCACTTGTTCCCTCATTTCAGTGGGATTCAGTCTGATGGGATTTCAGTACTACCTAGTTGTGAGGTTGAAACTGTAAGCTTTCCTGCATCTGCAAAAACCGGCATTTTTCATTTTCTTCTTGAAATAGCAGTTTGAAGCTATACTGCATGTAATAAAGGGCTTCCGCTTTCTTTTCCAGAGATAGCTGGAGTCCACTACCCTGGGGAGTGACCTCTATGTTTACTTTTTAAAGTACTTTGGTATCCTGAAATACAACTTGCTGTGTAAGAATGTCAGTTTCTGCTACCATTAAGTCAGAAGCTTGACAGTTTCACACGTCTACTAGTTCTGCTTGCTGTTGCTGCTAAAAAAAATATAGGTGAAATGCCATAAATTTCACACTCGGAGCAGGCTGGACAAAGCCTTGCCTCTGGGTTTGTAAATGCTCATAGAACTGACAACATATCTTAAACGCTTCCATTGTGGAGGCTTTACTTCTGGTCTGACATAGTCAGAAACTGAATCATGTCGTACACAAACATTTTTCACCTAGTGGAAATACAGGAAGCTCGCCAAAATCAGGAGTGACTGTGATTTTGTCCATTAAAGAAGATTAGCTCACTAGAGCAGAAACTGTTGTTTAATGCAAAGCTGTATGATATGCACCTGGAGGTAGATAATGTTACTGATTAACCATGCTTAGGTGAGAGATGGTTAGCGAAAGGAATCTCCTTTGAGTCAATGGCCTTTAAGGAGACATTTAGATATGAGCAATGAGACCCTGTGGAATCTCCACAATCCATTTGGTCCTAGAAGGAATTGAGAAGCAATCCTGAATACAGCTGTAATAGCATTTGTGTAACGCTGAAATTTAGCTCAGCTCAATAACTTCAATTATTACTATTTATATTATATCGGTGGCCAGAGAACCCAGTTGCAGATCACAGCTGCAGTGGGATGAAAAGGTACAAACCAGCGCCAATTTTACATACATGTAGCATAGGGTATCAAAAAGTGAAAGGGCTAACTTACAACCTGCTTTCCTATATTATGAAATGCACTGCTCTGGCCTTCAGACCCCTGCTGCCAAGGCAGCTCCACTACTGCTACTACTGCTACCAATGGAGAGGGCAGGTTGGAAGTGATGATCCTGTATTTCATAAAAGTGAAAGACAGGATCTAAGTAGAGTATTGAAATCTCAGAGTATTGAAGAATGGAGAGATAGTTAAGAACACATGTCTTTGTCCACATCCTACATCAAAGCTCTGTAGGGCACAAAAGTTTGTGACTTCAGAACTCCTTGAACTCTCACTTGCCACTCCAAGCCACTCTGTCCTCACTCATTGGTGTGCAAAATTATCTTTCTTTCCTACACAAAGACACCCTAAGCTTTATCCGATACCAGTATACACAAATCCTTGACAGAATACATCTTATTAATGAAAGAGCGACTATCCTTTCCAACCTCAGGAACTCAGGACTTGATATTGAGTAAATGTAATCATATCACACCACTATTTTCATTAAATGGTACTTTCAGCTTTTTCTTATCTATGAAGTCTTTAGACTTTAATTATCGTGATTGTTGTATTTTTCCTCTTCATGAGAAAGAACACAGAATCAAGGAGAACAATATTCTTTAAAGAATAGGAAGCTGTAATGAGACTTCTTATAATTCAAGTCACTTATTTGAGTTTTTATATATGCATAACTCTTATTAGAAGAATTCTCATGTGGAAAAAGCATAAGCAATTTTGGTTTCACAGCCTGCAACTTCTATTTAGTAGGTTTTCGTTTCATATATATACATACATACTTATACATTCATACACACATATGTATTCCACACTATAAGGACACATTGAATTTAGCCACACGAATCAAGAGGTAAAATGGGAAGAAATGGAAACTAAGAAAAGAAAAGAAAAAAAGGTAGCAAAGAGGAACTTTATGTGTGATATTTCAATGACTTTCCCAAATTCATTTGTGCAAGCCTTTACTTCTAAATTGAAGATTAAGCAAGCATTCAATGATGAGAGTGAGAGTGAGAGTGATAGTTTGCATTTGAGGATAAAGAGTGCAGACTGAAAAAGTAATTGTGCTCATCTATATGTGCAACACAATATGTATGCAGCTATACACACTTTGTAGAGAAGGGCATTTTGATGAATCTATGCATGAAGCTGCTCACATTTAGCAAATGTAGAGAAAGATTTAATCTCTAGACTAAACCATTCCTGCAGAGAACAGTCTGGTACTCAAAAATGATACTTATCTCTAAATGTGGACTCACATGTATTTTACCCAACAAAATGAAGGTTCTGCCATTTCTGATCACATTTAGGGTTTGTCCTGCAGCACTACTGTCCATGTCAACTATCAAGAATTCTGCAGTTGTTTACCTCAGTATTAATTACCTGCACAACTATTAGCATTGTAGTTTGTGAGAAAAAAAAAMCACGTTTCAAGTCCTGTGTTCCAGTTCCAAAACACAACTTTTTGACTTTGCAACTGTGGCAATTCAGGAAATTCTGTGATATTAATAGGTCATTAACTCCATTTCAGTTTTAAAAATTGCTGCATCCCAGAATACTCCAGCAGGTGAACCCAACAGTAAGGTGTCGGGCCTAGCCCCCCCGAGATTAGGGAGATGAAGATGATGGAGGTCACCTTGCCAGGAGGGAAGTTTAAAGTGCTGGATTTCCTTCACCCAACCCTCTGCCTCTGGAGGTAGCGGCTGGACAGACGCAGAAGGTTCACAGAAGTAGAGAAAGGTCAGGCAGGGGCATATTTTCATAATAGATGGATCTTATTTAATTGTGGGAACCGTGTAGGGAGAAGGAAACTGATTCCACACAGAAGCTGTGCTCCTGTGGTGAAGACATATGCACAGCTGTAGGAGGGCCATATGCTCCTTTTTAAGCAGGGGTCATAAACCTCAGAGCCTGGGTATGTTGTTGGTTGTGGCAGTGGGAACTGCTGGAAGAGTAACTGTTCCTTACTTTGTGCATATACAGGGAGGAACTACACATTTTTGGACAGTATTCGTGCACCACTTTGTAGCAGCTGCATAAGACAAAGCCTATGTGGTATCCTTTGGGAATACATACCCTGGAAAAATGTCACCTAATTTTGAAGAACTTGATCAAGAAACCACATTTGTGAAAATGCACACAGGTGTTATTTTCAGTCTGTATGTTTCTTAATGTTTTCTAATCTGAAAGGGTTATTTTCAGAAGCTTTGTAAAGTCTTTGTACTATGTCTCTGAAGAGGTGAACTGTAAAACCAAAGTATTTCTAAGATTTCAGCTCTAGAAAAGAATATTTAAACTAAGAATTTGGGAAGGGGCTCGAGCCACCTGACTGTTGGTTAGATCTCTCCTTAGCAGATTGTGAATCAAGTATATGCAGTCAGAACTGGAAAGGGATGGAGAAAAAACTATTTCCCATATGAGATACTCCATTTTATATTCATGTGCACAACGGGTATTTGCACAGTACTCTGTTCATTTAAATTTTAATAACATATTGTAAATGCTATCATTAATATTAAACCTGTTATTAATATTAATGATCTGCTGCTTTCAAAAACTGCCGCATCAAAAACACTCCAGCAATAGCCCCTTAACAATTCTATCACTTTAGAAGAGGGAATGCTGTGAGGGCTTCAAACTCATAACAACGACCCTCACTTTAAACCTGAATTACGAGTTTCTGTATGCAGACAAAGTACAGTGTGTGTGATGGATAACCAGCAAGTCAAAATTTTTTACGCTTTAAAGATTTTCAGTAAGAATCACTAATATTAATTCACTATTAGAAATTGCAAATATTGGTAATTATTTTATAAAAGGACTAAGCATTTTGTTTCAGGGTACCGTGATGATTGTTCTTAGCTGAGTCTGAATCTTTAAAGTTATGAGATGTTTTATATTCCTCATGACAACGTTGCTAAGTTTGGCGATCTAATGGTACTCCATGAACAATTCCTGTGATACATTAAGCTATATTAATTCCTCTGTGTATTTCTGACACGCCTAGGATATGCCTACGTGGAGAACTTAATCTCTTCTGAACTCCAAAGAGGTTATTCATATGCCTTGCATCCACACAAAAAGGTCTCTAGTTTGGTGTAAGGTCTTTAGTGCTCTCTCTCATTTTCACTGCTAAATTCATCCTTGGAGACCTGGACAGGCAGCGAGGTAAACTGCTTTTAAACATGTACTGATAAAAGTTTTCCTGCTGTGAGCCTTATTAGCAGTCTTCTGAAGTCATTGGGAGCCATATCAGAAGCTTTAATGAGAACAGGCTTCATATATTCTGTATTGTCAAGTTCACTTTCATTGGCATGGGATTTTGCTAAACCTAACCCTTGAAAATCCCCGAGAGAAATGACAAACAAAATTGCTTTCAGATTTACTTTGCAAAGTCAGAGACCTCTGGTGTTGTGATACATCAGCTCCTTTTTAGCATGTGAAAGAGAAGTTTTTCTAGACATTATACCACATTATAAACATTGTTAAGACAGATTTAGTTGAAAATAAATATCTGTAAGATATTCAGGGTTACAAGTAGAAAGTTACAGAGAGAAATGAGGCCTTGGCTGTAAGAGAAAATACAAACATGAATCCATATGAAATGCAGTAGGATGGTTCTTACATGGTCATGTGAGGCACTTACAAGACATTATAAACCAGGAAATGGATAACTAATTTTTCATTAAGCAGATGGAAACATCATATTTTCCATCAATCTTTTTTCTCTCAGCTAAAGCACAGACTTAAAAATTATTATAAGCAAGAAGTTAGCAGTCAGCATCCTATTCAAAGCATGGTTAAAATAACAGAAACAATGAAGATATTTGCAAAACTTAAGTAAAGAAAATTAATATTTGCATTTAAAATAATATAGGTATTTGTATGTTTTCAAAAAGATTCTATTTAAATCTAAAAAACGTAAAAAAATATTTTTCAGTTAAAAAGTTACCTTCACACAGTTATCTTCAAGGATTCAGGAAAAAAAGCAGTATAATGGAAGGTTGTGCTTTACTGCGTTTGAGGTCACAAGCTTAATTTGGTCAGTCCCTGCTTCTTGTTGACATTTTGAAATCTATTTGCAGGTGAAAACATGACATTGGAAAGCACAACATTTAGCAAAACTTATAATAGGATGTTATCCAATTCTTTGTGGAGGCATATCCTGCCCTCAGCTGGTGAGGCGTCCCAGGGAGGGAATTGAAGGCGAGGCTGCCTCACTCCCGCGCTGTGCCTGGTGCGTGCACACAGCATCACAAGTAGTTGAACTCCGAGAGTGCTACACAGAAGTTTTCCTGCCAAATTAGTCCAGGTCACAATGTTTGTCCCTTCTAGATACTGGCATAATTTTAGCCTTCTTCCTATAGGATGACATGCCTTCCTAAAATTCAGCATTAATGATCCAGAAAACTCCTCAACAGCTTTGAAGCTGTAGGATATAAATTACCTTGACCTGTGTATTTTAATACATTCTCCTTGTCCACTCTTTGAAGCTCCTGTTCCTTGTAGCAGGGAAAGAAACTTTTTCAAAATACAGATTGCCAGCTCTTCACAAGCAGCCGGTTGATTCCTTTCCTTATAAATTGTCTGTGTCAGTATGCTTCACATGGAAGGAATAGTCAGCTGTTAAAAAACGAAACAGCAAACAAACAGATGAAGCTATAACATTCACAGTTTGTTTCTCACTTTAGGAAGAACAGAAAATCTTTATTGTCAGGCATGCATGACTCTAGTTATTTATCAAGCCAATTCAGAAATGCTGAAAGTACTCTTACAAAATGTCTATACAGTGGTTCTCTGATAAGGAACTGTTGGGTAGGACTAATTAGAAAGGAAGAATCTCATTTTGCAAAATGTTTCCAGGTCTGAATATTTGTTTGATTTTATTAAATATGGGGATGGAACTGATGCTATTTGAATTATTTCATGGAATATAAGGGAGAGAGASACCTCACTCTCCAATCTTTTTTAAGCTAGCATGGGCTTACCTGCTTGTGTAAGATACGAAATCCCCAAGACAACTCTTCAGGGGAATAAGTTGCTTTTCAGACTGGGAAGGATACCAGAATCTGGTCTACATGAGTCAGAAACTAAAATGTTTGCTATTCATATACTGGTGTAAAATTTCTGTACTTCAAACAACTTCAAAGGAATGTACAAAATAGATTTTTCTTATTGTTCCTCAAGAAAAGCTGTTGGATCCTGCTGATTTCTCTCCAAAGTTCAAACTGATGAATCTTTTGAAGATATAGATAGTGTTACACATTCGTCACATATTGATGTATATTTCCAAAATTCCTATATTCCTCTAGTAATTTCCTAAATTAGCTTCCTTTGAAGAATCTATTAGTATTAGCTTGAAAAGCTGTACCTAAAATCATAAAAGAGTTTTCTAACATGACATCCTAACAATCTGGAGGTTAACTACTCTCTAGATGGAGGTCCTTCTCTAGATGATCGACGGTTTTAATCTTTGTGAAACAACTAAAGGAGATTGAGCAAGTACAATCTTGGCACCCGCTTTATACGGCAAATATAAAGTATTCATGTCTGAAATAGAAACAGTTATGATTAAGAACGGGGTACCTCTGTCCCTTGATATTAGCATGAAAAGAGATTTTCTAAAGCAAAGATTGGACTGTGATATAAATTGATTATATCAGACATATGGCTGTTAGAATTTTGTACTAAACATCTTTATACTATAATTCAACTATATATCCTAGGAGTACAAATTCCAAGGATTTTTCCAGTGTGCAATATTATATACTTATTTACATAAAGTATCAATATTTATATACACTGATGGAAAAACAACATGACTTGGCTTTCTAAATAAAGATGGCACATATCAGTTTGACAGACACCACTGAGACAGCTGAGTTTATGCTTCTAAAAAAGTATTCATTTTGTACTTTTTTTATAGAATACTGACAAGGGAATTGCTAATGAAGATAAAAACAATAAAGGTGGGATGTGTAACAGACAGGTGGTTCTGTAGAAATTAGAAAAAGATATAAAGCACTGTTTTACCTACCAGTACTATGCTGAACACTGCCAGTGTTACTGTTTTAAAAGAAATGAGATGCACAGTGTGCTGTAAGAAATAAAATTTTGTTTTTATTTCTACAAGTTACAAACTGTATCACAGAATTTTCTAATTTGTGGGTTGTAATTAGAATACAGACCTGATCTCTAAGTGACTTCAAAAAGTTTTACAAATACCTTGGGTATGGCTATTAAAGCTATCTCTTTGGTTCCTTGATTAAACCATTATATTTTGATGATTTTGTTTTGATAAAGGCTTATTTTTAAAAACCAAAGATGCAAATATTTTAAAATTTTGACCTTAGCTTGTGTTGCTGTAATTAAATCTGTTAAAAGTATTGCAGAAATATAGTGGAGAATTACATGGTGGTTTCTTCACTCATACGGACCTAACATTTTGTAACAGTGTGTAACTAACAGTAGGAATTTTCTCTGTCAAGGATCAGTTACTTCATTTGTGCCAGCGTGAATCCAGACAACTTAAGTCTTCCATTGGGTTACATTGGATTCATAGTAAACAACAATGAAATTGCAATCTTTCCTGTTGTCACCAGTGAGAACTTCAACATAACATCAAATTAAAAGAAGAAATCTTGCTTGGATTCATAAAGTAAYGCATAGATTAAAATAATGACCTTTCTGATACTGCATCAGGTTCCATGTCATGTTGGATTACTTCACCCAGGCTGTTTAAGACTGCATGAATCAGGCATGATTCAAACAATCTGACATTCTTTGATACAACTTGACACTGTCACCACACTCTAATGAGTCACGTAAGTCATTAGAAAATAGACTTGCATAGTTCCAGAAGATTGTAACCATTTATTTTACATGCGTAAGTTTGTTTTGCAAGTGTCAAAGGACACTTAAACGAGTTGAAAAGCTGAATGAATACACCAATTCATCTTTTTTTAATTGATTCTGTATATTAAATTATGCTCATGACAACACCAACAGCTTCTAGTTGCAGCAGGGGGAAAAGATTCCGTATTATGTCCCAATTGGCTATTAAACTATAATTTCAAATGTTCCTGTGTGACTTTCATGCCTAAATTATAAAACTTTAGTTCCTACTTCTCTTAAATACTCTTGAAACTTTATCCATTGTCTTCAAACAGCAGCAATTTCTTTTTGACAAAATGAGAAAAAAATATTTTTTCTCTAGTTTTTATCTCAAAGGGCAATAAATCAATCATCTGAATAATTTAAAACAGGTTTTCTTTTAAATTATCTACTCCAGTTGAATTACAGCTCAGGAATTGCAAGATGACAGTCTATCACTTCTTTTGCTTTGCATCAGAAGAGATAATCTTAATAACAATTCTGGTCCTAACATCTGTGGAAGAAACCTTGTCTCCAATCAAAGTGGTGAAAGTGTTGTCATTCAGGCAGGCAAGGGTTTCAGCCTGTCAATCTATGAACTCTGCCAAGACTGCATTTCTTAGTCTTTCATTTATCACGTTGCCATCTTCTTTACGGAAGTGATTCGTTACTAGTTTGAACGTGTGCAGACTGATTACAAAGTTGAGTGACCAGCAGAAAAAAAAAATAGTATTGCTCACACCTTTGTTCTGTGGATGCAAATAATTACACCACAGGTAAAACAGTGCAGAGTCAAAACTTTTATTCTCTTCCTAAGCAAGGTTTTGTATCTGTGTCACATACTCTGTATACCTGTTTTGGAACTAGACCTTTTCCTTTTTTGCCTCACCATTGAAGACTTCTTTCAGGAACATTGCATTGTTAGAAACAAAGGTTTTTTAGCTCAGCCTTTTTGTTTGTCATTCTAGAAACATATCTAAATAGACACAGAACAGCTGCTTTATTCTGTAGCAATTTGATGCCTTTTAAATGCATTAAATGCCCTCTAAAATGTAGGACAATGTTATGTGTGCACGTGTCTGTGTATTATTGTAACAAAAAAAAAAAATTCATTTATAATGAATAATTACATTTATTAGCACATCAGCTATTTATTATGGACGCTTACCTATTTCTATACCTTTTTACAACCACCAACTAAATTTAGTGTGTTCTCTCAGAAAATGTATTAAAATGTTAATTTAAGTATTCCCTTAATTTTCAGGCAAGAAAAAATCCCTAGCTCTGATGTTGTCTTCACATATTTAACAAGAATTCACACTTTTTAAAGAACGTGTTGTCACAGTAATTACATTTTCCAAGCCATGTAATGGTGATTTCATTAACTACCTCAGGTGCTAACGCTCTGCTGTGAGTGTGGGAACTGTATTTATTTCTTGCTATTGTTTTACAGGTGAACATATTTGGAACCATACTGTTTTCCAGGTCCACAAGTTGAAGTCCAAACAACTTTTTTTCTCTCTGAATCCCGTTACTGACATATTAGAGGTGGTCTTGTTTTTTTACTAGGGTCCTCCACTTCTCCACCACACACCCCATTAGTTTGCACCTTAGTTCCACTTTGAGCAATGCTTTTACTGGGATAAATGAGCTGGTGGTCCAAGCAGCGTAAGATTTTTTGGGAGGGAGGGAGGTTGTGATACAGCTTCATCCGCTGCCAAACACTGCAGTTCAGTCCTGGTTTCCATAGTAGACCCCTGAAACCTGGAGCTATATGTGCATCTGCCTCAGTGTCCAAGCCGTTGAAGCAGCTGAGGAAAAGGGTGAAAGGATCCCTATTTGTAGCCACTTGTCTCTTCCTTCCCCCCAAAAAAGTAGATAATGGCTGATGAAGAAGTCATCTTTGGCTGAATCCTGAATTCTCACACCAATATATGTTTTTGACATTGATACTCATGTTCGTGTTGGTAATTGCCTGAGAAAACACAGGAAACATGGTGTCAGAATAGGGACCGACACTTCTTAAGTAGTGGGCAGCCCTTGAAAGACAAGAGGTGTGTTATCACTGGGATAGACAACATAAGGCAGGGAATACTTTGGGAAGCCCATCATCTGTCTGGGTGCTACGTTAGTCGCACAGAAAGGAAACACACATTATTTACAGGAAATGGGCTCACGCCTTCTGGGTCCAGTGGTCACCCTCCACGTCTGTAGTGGACATCTGCTTCTCAAATTAATATTCAAGTAATGCCTAGAGACACAGCCTGGAATTAAAAGTCTCTTTAGTAAAGAAATCTACAGACAATAGTAAAAGCCTATCCCTGCAACAAATGCTTGTAATCTAAATCAACAAGGCAGTCAAAGGGGAAATGGAAACAAAAAGAAGTAAAATCACTTGCCCGGGACCATAAAGCAGGTTAATGGAAGAGCTGAGAATAGCACCTGGTTCTCTTGAGAGCTGAACACATGCCCCCAGTTATTCATCGAGCCATGTTGCAGAATCTTCTCATAGTTCTTGTTGGGATGCATGTGCCAGATAAAAACAGTCCTTGAGCTTTCCTGAGTGCAGGGAGACTTGATAAACCTCACCTTTGCCCAGAGAAAAGGAACTAAAGTGGGGGTCATCTTTCAGCATCCTTTCTTTATGATTTCTCACTATTTTTAGACACTGATAAAAGGTCTAAGCGTGTAAATATACGTACTAATCAAACTGCCACTTTGTGGCTTCCCAGTACTTCAGTAGTAGTCTTCTGCAGAGTGAGATTTCTGGACATGCTTTAGAAATACTTTATGTAGAGATATGTTTTTTCAGCAATTTAAGTTATTAAGAGAAAGCTTTCAACATCCCTTTCAGATGCTTGCAGCCTTACATGAGAGATTGATGCTCTGTGCTGTAGTTTATGCTTCATCTTACTGTGTCTTTACTTATGCCTGGGTTTATTTACATTTAATTGTGTTGTGAAGTTGACAGTCACAGCAAAAATTTTGCCCTGTCATAGAATGAAMAAAAATATTCCCGCTATATTTTTTCTGGTCTGTGCTACACTAAAACTCAGGCCTTCTCTCTTAACATCAGTTAGGAGAACTCAAAAAAGCTCACTCCTCGAAGCAGATGTAGATGCATTGGTAAGTGCCCTAAAAGGCATTCAGGCACATTGTCAGAATGAGTCTCTTGCCAGCTGGTTTTGCTCCTGTTGATGTAATAATGTCAAGAGCGGTGTTTTGTCAGAAGCTCTGTCTTCATTGCAGCGATGTCTTCACCTACCTATGTGAGTATGCTGATGAAACAGTGTAGCTTTACCATCAAACCTTTTCCAATTTGAAAAGGTCCCCACTTCTGCTCTTGTACTTGATCCATCAATAACATTGAGGCTTCAGTGTAGCAACAGCAGTGAGCAGAGTCACATTTTAGACAATATGATTTTCAGAAAATTTCCTCCAACAAGCCTTGCACTGATTTCCTGTTCTCTAATAGGGAATGGTGAGTGAGTGGTAAAGCGTAGTTTTCCTTAGCTTTTATTTTTCAYGGTGAGTTCTAATTCTGGGTTGGAATAGGCATTTTTCAACTAGACTAATTTTCATGTGAAAATTCTGATTTCTTAATTGAATATTTTCATATGAATAAGTAGGTTTTGAAAAATTTTCAAAAAACTTACATTTTTTAAAAAGTCTTTTGAGTTTTCTATATTAATATTTTGGGGCTTTAAAGTACACATAAGATATACTGTTGAAATCTTAGCGTGAATTTTTAAATGTGAAATGGTTAACCTTGTCAAAAGGAAGTATAACTAGAATTAACACATATTCAGGATTTCCAGTTAGCTTCATTCCCTTCCTCCAAATGCCTGTGAGTTACCTTAATTGCACATTAAAAAGATTTTCAAAACTTTGAAATATTTTCAAACCTGGAGTTTGAAACACTTCGATATTTAGCTCTATCCCACTTCTTGCTGCTCTCCTGAAAGACAGAATGATTGAGAGAGAAGCTGATGATCCCACATCATCACACATTTCCCTATGTCCTAATTAAAGAATAGTGAGTCCGGTATTCTGGAGGTTCAGCTTCAGCAACCTGCATGTTTATTATGAAAATGCTGTAGAAACCTGGAGAAAAATCCTGTGCATCTCCCATAAAAGACAGAGTGGGTAATGCAAGAAATTAGCTACARTGAATTTATAACTGTAGTATTATTTTTGCTGGTAATGATACCAATGCACATAAGAATACTTAGAGTACATATTCCTAAATCTAAATTAAAAACATGTGAGTAGAAAGGAGTTTATCTCTTACTTCCATTGAATGTCTGAGTCTCTTTTTTTTTCCTGCAGCAGATATTTTGGGCTAAACTCTAGCTCAGACTATAAGGGAAAAATAAGGTAAGTTATTCTGGCAGTACGAATAACTTGTTCCTTGAAAGAAATTCTTCAGGGGAAGCATCCCTGGSACTGAACACATTAATAGCTCTGACAGTTACCAGAGAGCAATTGGAAAAATCCACAGGCAGCATGTTACTTACTTTTACTAATAGCTGCACTGGTGACCATTTTTATTGAGTATTAGACTGAACAAGGAGTCTGGGGACTCCAGACTCAGGGTATTTGCAGTTTCAGATTAGTCAGGACTGCACAGTGTGGCACAGAAAGGTAAATCCAAGAAACAGAAATGACAGCTTCCCTAGAGTTGCCAGCACACTTGCTCATAGATTCTTTACTTTTTATTTCTTTTTTATTATTTTTTAGTTTAGTGCTGTGTTTCCCTGGGACACGTCAGTCCTATCTATCTCAGATGAAACCTGCCATTCAGCTTGCTCAGCTTCAGCTCAGGGCCCTTCCATTGCTATACAGACACATGCATCATTTTTCCCATCCCTTTCAGAAAATGGGATTAGTCTCAATCCAAGACACACATCAGTTGAGAAAACTGTAGAGAGCAGAAAGAAAAAAGGTTCAGGTGATGTAGATAAGTCTTAGGAGGCTGTGTATCGTCTGAATGAATCCTCTGGGCCATTGGTTTCACCATTACTACTGATGACTGCAGGAAAACTCATGCTCTTCCCACGTTCCTGAGTGCTAAATAACTACTAAACTGTGTGTGAGAATTCAATTAAAAATCCAGGCCAAAGGCTTTCCTAAAAAAGGTGGCAAATGGGATGATGTGCAGAGAGCTCACTGCTGACTTCACCAAAGGCGAACCGCACAGTGACATGGCTATCCTCGGATCAGACACTTTCTCTTCCTTGGACTGGGGGACTGATGAGGGTTGGACCAGTGCACAGACATTGGTGGGAGCACTCACTACGAGGCGTTCAAAATCAGGCCTCCAGTTCTGTACCAAGTGTAATGACACTCTGCTACCATGCCACAGTGATAAATTTTTAGAAGCAGCTTATTTTCTGTAGCGATTTTATCTTGGCTTTGTCTAACGCATGGTATATTGCAGCAATTAACAGATACTTGTTCTGAGGTCTTCCTGCATTTCTCATCCTGCTTCCTTCCCTTTTTGTAACGTTGTGTAATTTCAGCTTTGGTAAGTGCCTCACTGACTGCAGGCTGCTTACAGCTTCAGTTTTTTCTTTGGTAGTGATTATACCAATATTTAAACAAAAGAAAGGGTTCTTTCACCAGAATCTTTTTAAAGCACATTCACTTTTCTTGATTTCCTTGAGACAAGACTACCCACACTAGAGTAGAACAGTGGTAGGGTGTGTATATGTATATTTTACAGAATTTGTTTTGTAACTCAATTTTAAAGCTTTTATCTGGAACTAAGCATGTTCCAGCTACATAATGCACCATCAGAACTGCCTGGGAAGTTGACCTGACGCTCTGCGAGACCTGGACCTTTAAGAGGAGCAGGGATGGGTCTTAACCACACCTTAACAGGTGTGCTTGGAGCTTTTTCATAGTAGGGGCGGGAGTAGTACCAGCTAGTTTCAGACTCTAGTTTGGAGGGGCAGTGTGGGCATCTAGATGGAGTTAAGCTTGGTGGAAGCGAAGCTGTAGTGTGCACGGTGGTAAACAACTAATCTGGTGAGTGCAAATCAGTAGAGRTTCAGAGGTGAAAGTCTGGTGTATTATTTGGAGTGAGGCTTTAAAAGGAATGTTCAGTATTATGAGGTTTTGAGACTAAGGTCAAGAAAAGGTAACTGAGGAAGTAATATGTGCCAATATGGGGCTGGATGAGTCCTCCCAAAGGAATTATTCCCTGAATGATAAGAATGTGTTGGTTAAGTTCACATCTCCCCTCCAAAAGATTGATTGAAGAAAAGCAAGGAGAGTTCTTCATGCAGTTGTATGTGACAAAATTTTTGCCTATGTTTTTTTCCTTTGAATTATTGCCTTAGGCTATATCTAGCAAGGTATTTTCTAGGAGTGACCTTAAACCAAAGAGACTGAGATTGTGTGGTCACGACCCTTATGCTCTGCACAAGTAAAATGTGGAGAATAATATGCATTTTGTTTGACTTCTTAAATATTGTGCAAGTAATGGTGTTAGTGAAAAATAATAGTGTAAGCTGGAACTCCTGGTATAGTGGGTTTGGATCCTTCCAACTCCACACAGTTTATGTGAAGCAGGTAGAGAGCTGATTCCTAATTTCACAGATGAAGAGACTTAGATGCATTGAGATACAAGCAAGCACTTTTAATTTAGACCAGTGGGAGTTGCATATATGCCTAAATGGCTTTATTTTTATAGTTGCGGTAAACCTACCAATAACTTTAAAGAGTCAGGTGCTGAATTGTTTCTTGTTTGGACTGATCATACCATGGTGTTACTAGGTTAAGTTTCTTAATCAGGGCCACAGCAGATTTATGTTGACAAAAGTGAGAGTAAAAACTGTCTGTAACACTAATAATTTATGTTGCTTACAAACTGCCGGTATTCTATATTGAATTCTTGACAAAAGGCATAAGAATATTACTTGTTGAAAGAGCATTCCGATAGACGAGTGTATGTTCCATAGCATAATATTCTGAGACAGTTTTCATTCCCCAGCTCAGATGTGTTTCAATCCAGTGCCTGAGTACCCAAACCAAGTTTTCCTCCTTCATATTTATCCTCTGCTTAACCCAGAGGATATGACTGAATTAGTGACAGAATTATGCTATTTCCTTATGTCCTCTGGGGACTGAACTATCAACAACTCGCTGCTTTGAGAAATCTTTACAGCTGTGAGTCAGAGATGACCTTTTCTAAGACAGACTGAAGGCTTCAGCAGGGGAGTGAAGTTGACCTTGAATTGTGAACTAAACTTTTTCACTTTGATCTCTTGTGACACTTATCACTAGGATGTGGCTCTATTTGTGACATGCTGTGACAATGGGGTTTCATGCAACTTTTAAGCAAATATGATACATACTCTTCATAAGTCTTGGTTTCATCCTGTAATAARCCTATGAAAGATATGTACAGACAGCTAATTGTTTCTGGTCCCTACTGAGCCAAAATCTTGAGCTTTCCAGGCAAGCTTGATGTGTTTGAGCAAAAATATAACAAACAATATAAACAAGCAGAGCTCATCCTTAAARCTGTTGTGTTTGATCTTCCTTGTTCTGTACGTGAAGAGATGCACTTGGCACACAGTGGGGGTGGCTGCCATGAAGAAGCTTTTTTAAGTTGCCTTATTTTTAGGGCTGACTCCAGCTCATGATCCATATGGAAGGTTCATCATAAGATTGTAAAATCTGTCACTAATGTAGGCTGCAAGATGAACTGATGTAATGGTAGGACCGCTTCACAGTCTTTCACTACTAGGAGAGTGAAGGAAATTCACCACGTGTACGTGATGTGAAAAAGTAGAGGTCTGCTTTTTATCGCTTGGCATGGTATACGGTCTTAGTCATATGATAAGGGCCTTGGACAGGCAATGCTCTTCAAGCACATACTGTGACTGCATTAAATGTTGGAATTTCCTAAGCAGAGGAATATTTCAAACTATTGTAATTTTCCTGATAGGAACAAAAGAGATGCATAACTTCTACCTTTGAACTATTTCCTCAAGGAAAGAATATCAATATTTATGCTCAGAGTATTTCTTTCAGAAGGTGCAAAAGCAGTAGTTAAAAATGCTAGGGGCTGTACTGAAGAAGCCATTTTGGAGTCTGCAGCACACTTTGCTGTTTCTGTGAAGTTCAGGAGCTAAACTGTGTATCCCTGAGGAGCCATTAAATAATGCTTCTCTATTCATTATTGTTATTATTATTGAGTAGAACGGCTGTGATGCATTTTTTTTAATGTCCCATTTGTGAATAACTCTTCTAATTAGATAGGTACATTATTCTATACATATAAACCCTGAGTTGTTGTTTATATGTGTACAACACAAAGGTGTTACACAATGGATAGCAAGATAAAACACTACTCAGCTGGAATGCTGTGCCCCATTTGTTCATCTCACTTCAACAAAGGGTTGACTCAATTGGAAATAGTCCAGATGAGAGAAGCAAGAATGGCCCAAAGTGGGGTTTTTGTTGTTGTTTAAAAAAAAAAAGAAAACCCAAACCAAAAAACAAACAAACAAAACATACAAAAAAAAAAAAAACCAAAAAACAAAAAACCACCACAAAAAAAACCCCACCTTGCTGTAGGAGGACAAGTTGAACAAATCTGTGGTATTTTTAACCTATANCCCCAACTCCTGCGAGGAGGCAAAGCCAGGGCAGGGAGGGGGAAAAAAAAACAAAACAAAACAAAAAAAACCCAACAAAACACAAAAAAAACCAAAAAAAAAAAAAAAACAAAAAACCACCACAAAAAAAACCCCACCTTGCTGTAGGAGGACAAGTTGAACAAATCTGTGGTATTTTTAACCTATAGAATAGAAAAGACATCAATTTTTAAAGACAAGAAAAGTTGTTACAAAGAAGAAAGGAAGGATCTGTTTCTCAATTCTTGATGGGTATGACAAGAAGCCATAGGCTTAAATTCCAGCATGAAGAATTTAGATTAGATAGTAGAAGTGTTTCCAGTCAGGAAAAAAAGTCACTGCCTGGGAAGGCTGTGAATTTGCCATCACTTGAAAGAGAGAGGCATCTGTCAGGAACGTAGCAACTCATTTTACATTGGGGCAGATTGATAATCTCAGTGATCCCTTGAGACCCCTTTCAGTCTGATTATGCAACATAGAATCGTAAATCTATGACAACAGAAATCTGTTGTACCTAGCAAGCGTAAATCCCACAAGCATGATTTTATATGTGCTTGCGTTTAAACTGTGATCTATGTTGTACAGAAATGCCTGAGCTTTGTCCCACTTCACATTGGGCATCTTTCATAACCAAAAATTACAATGAATAGAGACTCCCTCCCCACCCACCCCCAACCAAACCAAACCACACCACACCACCCTTTTTGTAATTTTTCAGTACCCGAGGTTGTCATTCAATGTGTATAAATGAGTAAATCGTAGATCTTCATCTGTAATACAGTTTCTCATCTGTGGAAGCTGTATTTTAAGCCTAATCCTCAAGACTCTGTTGGGTCTTACTGCTACTATAAAGTCTTTTCTTACATATTTTGGGAGTCAATGAGTCATTAAGCAAAGCTATTTTTTTGCTAGAATTTACTGGTGTTGAAAATTAAGGGACTATTCCCTTAATTGGTCTACCCCAGTTACTCTCTTCAAGAGTTTCAATGCAACAGCTTGAATGCAATGCCAAAAATGAACTCCCTGAATTACTTAGTGGAGTAACCAAAAGTTGATTTTATACATTAATATCCACAAACATTAAATGGTAATATTGTATCCTGGTTATTAGAAGCACAGGCAAGAATTTAGTAAGCTAATACTAGACACTGCACTATAAAAGCAGTTTTGTAAAGATTTTTTTATGTTAGTAGAAGAAGGAGTTTAAGATGAGTTATTTATTCAAACATTGAAGAAGATATTTCCAATTTTGCTTGTCTAGAATACTACCTTATTGGCTTTATATGTAGAGCTGAAAAAGAATATGGTCATTGGAAAGAATGACCTTCACATTTTCAGAGGTCTTTATGAAAGAAAAGGTAGCCTCTGGCCATGGCACTTCTTAAGAAAGGGTCATAATATTCACCCTCTTGCTATATCTGCCCTTTTCTGTCCTGAAGCTGTCATTAATGATTATCAAAAGGTGGAGGAGACCAACAGTAAATTCTATTTGCCAATAGTAAACTTCTATCCTTGTGGGAAATAAGTTTTTTCTAGAAATGACACGGTAGAGTCTAAGAAGTGTTTTGTAAAGATACTTCTATACTATAATAGCTAGTTTTCATATTTGGTTTCATGTAGGATAACATAAGCAATCCAAGTTTTATTTGATTTTCAAAGTTTACAGAAAAAACAGACGGGGAACAAACAGGGAAGCAGAATGCATATTATCAGCAGCTTGTGAATTAATGGAAGACAAAGCTGAACAAAGACTTCTTCTTTTACACTTCCAAGTGTGGAATGACATTAATATAATTTTTGTACCAGATTTCACTCATATTTATAATGTTGATTAGGATAGTACCCGCTTTATTTTGTTAACATTGTATTTATTAAAAATTTTGGTTTATTGAAGCATTCACATAAAATCTTTATTTGCTAGTAAGACAGAAATTCTAGTCAAAAGAATGAGAGATGCATGGTGTTAAACAAAGAGGCGTGAAATCTACTCGTTGGAGATTTGCTTTTTCTGCCGGGTGGACAATTCCTTCATTCTCCAGAGAAACTGGTCATCCAAACTGACATAGCAATTTTCTGACTGGCTAACTGAGGACACCTTACATTTCTGAGAACAGCATGACATTTTGATACTCATTAGTTTAAAAAGTCATCTGGAAAGAAATTGCCTAACATTTGGCACTTACAAACGTTTGAGGATTATTGCCAGTGAATACTTCTTGATTAGTTTTTATTTCTTTTTCACTCTTGTTTAATTAATATGTAATTGTGGCATTATGAAGAGTTTTTCTATAAATGTATGCCACAAGTAATAAATAAGGATCACCTTAGCTCTTCCATGTGTTTTCTAAGAGGAGGTTTGGATCAGGATAAAATAGCACAGCTCAGTTGTGAGTTGTCCTCGTAGTCCTTGGGACTTCTTAGTACACTGTTTCAGTATCTCTTAAAGTGGGAGTAAAAAGCATCTTTACCTCCTCCTCCTATATCAGAGATCAGAACTTGGCCCAGTGCATGTTTGCTTGCTTGTTTTTAAATCTTGGATATATGATTTATTTGACTTCTGTATGATCAAAATGACTTTTTTTTTTCCTTATTGCACGTTTTATGGGCCATGTTCAATAGTGAAAGAGAAATGTGCTCACAGCATTTTGACTTGGACTAGGATGAGTGATATGATAAGGAAGACAGCTGTTTCCTAAGGAGTGGATAGCAAATGAGACTTTACCTACCAAATCAGAGGGTTATCCCCTGAAGTATTGTTGGATGGAGGCTGGATTGAGCCTTTCCAGAAAGAAGGTTCGGATTCCAAACCTTCCAAAAGTTGGGTGGGTGCTTTAATAAAAGTCACACCAAGTGTGTGCATATGCGTGCTGGAGAGGCTATAGAGGAGGCTATGGTCAGTAATAGCACAGTCTCTCCTTTCACAACAGCCCTCTCTAGCTCCTGTCCTGCTGCAATAGACGTTTCTCTGTGTGTTTTCTGTTGTTCCTTTCTTCTGATGATTTCTCTCTTCATTTTTATGTCAGGTTAGTGAGCCTTCTAGCTTTGAGCTATTTGCACTGCAATGGGTCTGAAATGCCTGGTATTGACATCCTTTGTAATGGTCTACAAATAGAAAACAAAATCCCCACGTTACAAATGCAGATTGTGCTAGCAGCTTATCAAAAACTGAACATTCCTGTTTTCTGCTACGCAATTTCTTATCAAAAGCTGTAAGCTTTCCTGTGATAATATGAGGCAGCACAAAGAGAATATAAGAGGCAAAGAAACAGTGGTAAGGGAGGCAAGAAACTGAAATTCTGTTCCCCAAACTGGCCATTGACCTGTTCTGTGTAATGAGTCTTCCAGTCTTGCTATCCATCACCTGTTTGCTTTGTGTATTTAGATTGTAAGAAATCATGAGTACTGCTGTATGTACAAAATGCTTAACAGAAGAGAGTCTTCCTAGCAGCACTGTAACCCTCAAAATATGTGATATGTAAAGATTTTGTACTTTATTGTGAGATGTCACAGTTTCAAGCTAGGCAAATGCAAGCCATTTTGATTCTTTGGAGGGATTTTCTTTACGCCTGTGTACTTCTGCAGATAAATCACACACCCACACATCTCTCTATGCGTGTGTACGTGAGTACATATAAACAGACATGGAAAGGTCAATTCAATTCAGCTAGGACTGAGGTATACACTTTTTACTTCTCTCTATTTTTAATGTGTATACTTCTAAGTTATTCACTCCTGATAGCAGCTGGGGTGGTGAAAACATGCAAGAAGGCTTATTTCTGTGAACTGTCTCACTGTACATTATCAATGCTCAGAAGCAGAGAAATAGGCTAGCTGGCTGATTCTCTCATTAATTTAGATGCAGGGTTTGTTTAGTCAGCTGACAAAACAAACTTAATGTTCGTGATGTGTTGGCCTAGCTCCGTGTAGGAAAATAACAAGATGCTGAATGAAGAAAAAGATTAAATTTTTTTTAAAGATCTTTAATGATCTTGCATTAGTTTTTAAGCCATGCTTTCTGGCATATGGTGTATTATCACAGTAGTTCAGTATGCCCCTAAAGCCAAAATATTATTTGTTTTGTCTGAAATTTTACAGCTGATTGTGTTCAGTTTATTAGCACAATATTCCTTTAAGAAACCCATAATAAAACCAGAAGCCTGAAATAATTTTGCAATTACAGTTTAAAGCTTTAGGGCTAACCTATATGTTATGCTCAGAGTAAAAAATAGCCTTAAATGATGTGGGTTGATATCCTGGCTCTGGTTGGGGAGGCTGCTTCTACATCTTTGGAGGACCTTCAGGTTATTTCAAACTATAAAGGTATGAAACAGTCAGTATGAGGAAATGCAATTCTTAGAAATGATCCATAATCTGCCCATACCTGAGGCTTTTTACAAAAATCTTCTCCTTCATCAAATTTTCAGGGGAAAAGGTAAATATTTAAATGAAATACACTATCATATGGAATATTGATACACAGCAGGGCATAAGCAATCCGGGAGGTTCCTGGAATTCGTCGATGATAACTTCCCACTCCAAGTGGTAGAGGAGCCAATGAGAGGTGCTATGCTGGACTTTGTTCTCACCAACAAGGAGGGGCTGGTGGAGAATGTGAAGCTCAAGGGCAGCCTGGGCTGCAGTGACCATGAAACGGTGGGGTTCAAGATCCTTAGGGCACTGAGGAGGGCGCACAGCAAGCGCACTACCTTGGACTTCAGGAGAGCAGACTTTGGCCTCTTCAGGGATCTGCTTGGTGGCGTGCCATGGAACAAAGCCCTAGAGGGAAGAGGGCCCCAAGAAAGCTGGTTAATATTCAAGGATCACCTCCTCCTAGCTCAGGAGCAATGCCTCCCAACAAAGAGGAAGTCAGGCAAAAATGCCAAGAGGCCTGCACGGATGAACAAGAAGCTCCTGGACACACTCAAACACAAAAAGGAAGCCTACAGAGGGTGTAAGCAAGGACAAGTAGTCTGGGAGGAATACAGACAAATTGTCTGAGCAGCCAGGGATCAGGTTAGGAAAGCTAAAGCCCTGATAGAATTAAATCTGGCCAGGGACATCAAGGGCAATAAGAAAAGCTTCTACAGGTACATCGGGGATAAAAGGAAGACTAGGGAAAATGTGGGCCCTCTCCGGAATGAAACAGGAGACCTGGTTTCCCAGGATACCTGGGAGAAAGCAGAGGTACTCAATGACTTTTTTGCCTCGGTCTTCACTGGCAAGTGCTCAAGCTTCACTGCCCAAGCCGCAGAAGGCAAAGGCGGGGACTGGGAGAATGAAGAATCATAGAATCATTAAGGTTGGAAAAGACCTGTAAGATCATCGAGTCAAACCGTCAACCCAAGAGCTGCCCACTGTAGGAGAAGATCAGGTTCGAGACCATCTAAGGCACCTGAAGGTGCACAAGTCCATGGGACCCGATGAGATCCATCCGCGGGTCCTGAAGGAACTGGCAGATGAAGTTGCTAAGCCACTATCCATCGTATTTGAGAAGTTGTGGCAGTTGGGTGAAGTTCCCACTGACTGGAAAAGGGGAAACATAACCTCCATTTTTAAAAACGAAAAAAGGAGGACCCAGGGAACTACAGGCCAGTCAGTCTCACCTCTGTGCCTGGCAAGATCATGGAACAGATCCTCCTGGAAGCTATGCTAAGGCACATGGAGGACAGGGAGGTGATTCGAGACAGCCAGCATGGCTTCACCAAGGGCAAGTCCTGCCTGACTAACCTAGTGGCCTTCTATGATGGAGTGACTACATCAGTGGACATGGGAAGGGCTACAGATGTCGTCTATCTGGACCTCTGTAAGGCCTTTGACACGGTTCCCCACAACATCCTTCTCTCTCAACTGGAGAGGTATGCATTTGATGGGTGGACTGTCCGGTGGGTGAGGAATTGGTTAGATGGTCGCATCCAGAGGGTAGTGATCAACGGCTCAATGTCCAGATGGAGGTCGGTAACAAGTGGCGTCCCGCAGGGGTCTGTATTGGGACTGGCACTGTTTAATATCTTCATCAATGACATAGATGGTGGGATCAAGTGCACCCTCAGCAAGTTTGCAGACGACACCAAGCTGAGTGGTGTGGTCGACACGCCTGAGGGACGGGATGCCATCCAGAGGGACCTGGACAAGCTCAAGGAGTGGGCCCATATGAACCTCATGAGGTTCATCAAGGCCAAGTGCAAGGTCCTGCACCTGGGTCAGGGCAACCCCTGGTATCAACACAGGCTGGGSGATGAAGGGATTGAGAGCAGCCCTGCCAAAAAGGACTTGGGGGGTACTGGTGGGTGAAAAGCGGGACATGAGCTGGTAAATGTGTGCTCACAGCCCAGAAGGCCAACTGTATCCTGGGCTGCATCCAAAGAAGTGTGGCCAGCAGGTCGAGGGAGGTGATTCTRCCCCTCTACTCTGCTCCTCTGAGGCCCCACCTGGAGTWCTGYGTCCAGCTCTGGAGTCCTYAGCACAAGAAAGAMATRGACCYGTTGGAGCGGGTCCAGAGGAGGGCCATGAAAACAATCAGGGGGATGGAATGCCTCTCCTATGAGGAAAGGCTGAGAGAGTTGGGGTTGTTCAGCCTGGAGAAGAGAAGGCTTCAGGGAGACCTTATTGCAGCCTATCAGTACTTAAAGGGGGCTTATARGAAAGATGGGGACAAACTTTTTAGCAGGGCCTGCTGCGACAGGACAAGGGGKAATGGTTTTAAACTAAAAGAGGGTAGATTTAGACTAGATATAAGGAAGAAATTTTTACGCTGAGGGTGGTGAAACACTGGMACAGGTTGCCCAGAGAGGTGGTAGATGCCCCATTCCTGGAAACTTTCAAGGTCTGGTTGGATGGGGCTCTGAGCAACCTGATCTAGTTGAAGATGTCCCTGCCCATGGCAGGGGGGGTTGGACTAGATGACCTTTAAAGGTCCCTTCCAACCCAAACTATTCTATGATATKTATATGAATATAAAGTATCTTAAATAATCAGTCAACAGTAAGAAAATACCTGAATTGATGTTGTCCACATAAACCTAATTGGTTCCTGTTCCTTTGCAGGTATCCCTTAGTACACAGCTATAATGATATCAGCTATAAAACGTTTTCCAGAAGACTTCCTTGTCATTCCTTTCAAAAAATATATGGTGTTCACTGAAAGAACAACCATTCCTTTTTATGTCCTCGTCAAATGCATATCTCTTGCCTTTTTTGCTGCATAGTGCATAAATTCTGCATCCTCATAGATGTTTCAACAGCTCACATCACTAACATCAGGGATAGCAATGAATGTGTTTTCCCTATGATCCCAAATTATTCTTCACAGAAGATTTCACACAGATGTCAGAAGAGATCAGTCCTTTTGTGTATCACTTTGAAAAGACTATTTTCCCAAATATGTTGCTGATTTCTAGCCCTAGATTTCTCTAGAGAACAATCTCATTATCTTTTAACTGAAGTTGCAAATTTTCAGTACTTCTGCAGATCGGGCATCCCCAGTTATCTGAAGCTGGAAAACCAGCTGTGAGGAATACAGAATCTCTTGACAGTTGTGAGTGGTTTAGTTTAAATTATCTGGCCAGAATCTTGTACGTAGGATAGGGTTTAGCAGTGTGCAGCTGCCCAGGTCATAGGACTGTCCAACTTCTGCAATAAATGAGACAAGGATATTCCAGACATCAAACTTCATCACTTCACATCTCCCATTAATTCTCAGGGCACTGTTTACGCTTTTTACTGAAACAGCCCTGGAGTTGATGTGTTTGGAGTTGGAATAAACAATTATGCGTGATCTTGCCCATTCTCAATTCTACCTTCCTTTGCTTCCAGGATACTAAATTTAAAATGCTCTGTGATACCAAAGGGTCAAATATCACAGTGCTATCTATATTCATCAGTTCTTGGAGGTTCTTAGTTTTACTTCATTTTACAAATACATTTGTAGTGTATCTTAGCAAATCTATKGAGAATAAGAATGATAGTTGTGAATAAGGTCCAGATTTTAGACCTAATATTAAGGTTTAAGGCAAAGGTTCTTTAATACTTCAGCAAAATATATGTTCTGAAATGCATGTACTATGAATTTGTTTACTAGTAAAGTTTATTGTACCTGTATATTGCTTCCTGCTTATAAAAACACTCCTGAGATAAGCCGCTTATATTAAAAGATTTTCAGCTTGCTCTGAAGAAAGTAAAAATATCGGAAGGGTAAATATTGTCAGAAGTGATGGACTATTCTGATGAAACAATTCATTATTTCACTTGAGTACTTAGGAACTTTGCTGAGAGAGTGACAATGGCCCTTAGCAATGGCCCTTGCTAACACGTTAATATGCTGATCTGTCTTCTAAGCTGGTGAAAGCTGTGTTTTCGTTAAGTATGCAAAAATCGCAGCTCTCTGTAGAAGTAAAGATGCCACAGAATGGATGAATATTGGGAAATAATGCCTTTATATGGGATAAGAGTTTCCAAGTTTGCTCACAAATCAGCAGTGTTTTGTAATGAAATAGTTAGCATAGCTTTCATAATGAAGTGATTCTGAATCTTAAACATTAACTTCTTAGGATTTGTAAACTCTTAGAGGGCAAAGTGTAAGGATAGAATTTTCAAAGGGGAATTACATGCTCAATTTCTATTGACTAATCCTTTAGGAAGTATTGAAAATCTCAGCCTTGCATCACAAATGCCCCTGAGGAATCAGCTAGTTAACATAACAGGTTCTGAGGCAAAGGGGAGGGATGACACTCAGTTTGGTTTTACAAAGAACGTATTGGAAAAGAGGAGCAAGACTGGGTGCTTCTATTTACAAAATGCACTGTGTTAATTGGGGATTTCATCTTCCTGTTTTCTCTCCTTTTATGTCATTCTTTGTCTTAAGGTTTGATTTTTCACATCATGGTTTACAGCAGTGGGGAGAGAAGGGCACCCTCCTTCCTTTGCTCTCTTGACTGGTAGTTGACTCTATCCTGAGTTGTCCTTCTGTCCTGGAAGCTGGGGAGCAGAGCTCCCTTCATCTTCTGACTGCTTCTGAATACCCCTGTGGAAGAGCAGAAATGCTTGTCACAGAGCTAATGTGTCTTTGCCTTTTAGATATGAAGAGCTAAGGGTAGGAATCCTGACAGTGGTTAGGAGTAAATTAAGTTTATGCTGTTAAACTTGGTCCTGAATGAGGCAGGATTATTTCACCTCTACCTTAGAGGCAGAGGTATTTGATCTTAAAATAGGAAGTGTAGGCACCTAGGGAACTTTATGCCCTCAGGAAATCAAGCATGATCTAAACTTTAGACTTTGGTAGTGGTGAAATAACTAAATGCGGTGTAAGTATCTTTGAGGTTTTATCTCTGAGGTTTTTATAAAAGCCCTGCCATGTCAGGGTCACGGGACACAGCCCTTGGAGGTACCTTAGGGCTTTCCTGGGATCCATGTAGTAAACGGGTACAACAAATCTTTACAGTAACATGTTCCAGAAAGAGAAGATCTGAGTGGGTAGGAGAATGGATGCTTTCATCTCAGCATATTTAAAAATATGCCATATATGGAAATTTSTTGCAGTCTGCAGTGGAAGACTTATGCCTAGTTTAAAGGAAATATTTAAAAAAGAAATATTTAAATATATTCAGATATTCATGTTTGAATTCAGTCGGCCCCAGATTGACCTGAGATCACAAGAGGATCTGCTCAGAATGTAGATTAAAAAAAAAAAAGAAAAACAAAAGCAAACATATTTAGTTTTTCTTTTTTGACAAGCTCTTCACATTTATTTACTAAAGCTGAACCACAGGAAAGAGAGTGGAGAGATATGCACTGAGGAAATCTTAAAGAAGATGAAAGAGGAGTTGTCATGCATGAATAGAAGTGGCAGAGCAAGAAATACTGATATTCAGTGTTGATTGGTAGTGAGACAAAGGCAAAAATGTATGAAGAAAAATGTGCAGAATGAACAACAGATAAGTATAGYGATGATGTGAGATGAGAATATTTAACATTATCATTCTAATCTTATCTGGAAACCTTTTCATAGACAAATACAATTGCACCAACGTAAGTGAATCAAACGAAAATGACATCCAGGTCAACGAGGCAGCACAGCCATCAGCAGTTTAACCATGTGACAGTCCCAAGATCCACTCTCACACTGCCAACACGGCTGCCTATGGACCTTGCCAAGCAGCCAGATGCTGCTGGAAGATGAGGACCTTCCACAGCTGACATTTTTAACTCTTGAGAGGGCAGTAATAACACTCAGGCTTTATTTTAATGACTGAATTACATCTTGCTTCAATAGTTAAATTTAAATTGTCATACGCTCCTACAACTGTTTTAGTAGTGAATTTTATTTTGACATGTGTTGTGTAGTATATCCTGATCTAATAAGAACATTGTTTTTTCTATGAAAACATTAATACTGACATAACTCCATCCCAGCTCCATCACATACTACTTTAATCAAGACTGCATTCATTTTGGAAGGAAAAGGGGCAAAGGTTTGACTTTTAATGTAATTATAACAACAAATGTTTATTAATCACAGGCATAACATCTAATAAAGCATTATGAAGTTATGGGACCTTAGAAACCTGGCAGTTCTCATCATCCCATGTCATAACTTCCCAAGCAGTTTCTCAATGTAGTGTCAATATTCTTTTCGGCTATTTTGGAAATATTGTCTTTGTAGTAAGTATAAGAAGTAGAAGTAGTAGTAGAAGTATAAGTAGTAAAAGTATAAGTAGAAGTAGTAAGTATAAGAATTCTTACACAACCTATGTGATATTTTGTTTCAGAGCACTAGCGTATTAGATGCCTTTTCATCAGAGACCTTCCAAGGCAGAGAAAACACCCAGCCTTTATTGTATCAGATTTATTGAAAATATCTCTTAAAGACTTCAAACTTGTCTTAGGTTTTTGTAGAGAAGCCATTTGGACTCAAAGCACACTGTGAGAACCTCCAACTACTTTAGCACACTCTTAAAGTTTCCACTGCATGTGGGGTTTACTTAGTTGCAAATCTCTGTATTGCCACACTTCAAATCTACAGGAATTGATTATACAATTTATTCTTATTTATAGGGAATGATGATAGGAAGATACCATATTTGCTGCACATAGAGGAACACTACATGTAGAGTTTTTGGTAGTTGGCATGTTGGGTACTCTGCTACAATAGGGAAACGTCTAACTATCATTTAACATGAATGGCTATTTCACTCTAGTATGAATTGTATCAAAGATAGTATGCATAGTACACAGTTGTTCCTCCAACATCAGCCAAGGAAAGTTGACATTCAAAAGACAGTCTCTTGATAGAATTCTATGGCAAGATGTTTTAGAATATTGGTTCCTGTAAAATAAGAAATAAAACAACTAAGCATGGTAAATCAGTCAATATTCTGTTTCTAGTTTACTTGATAAATGTTATTGAAGTAGAATTTAAGGTTGGAGTGAGGAACAGGCGAGGAATAAGGGAGAAAATGAATTGTTTGGTCTCTCTTGTCTCATTCTAATCATAAAAGTATTTGTGTTTGTTAGTTTATCTTTGCTCTCCTTGACCAATGTAAATCTACAAAGACTACAAGGCAGAATAGAGACAAGTATACCCTTTAGTCATGCTATTTGGACAGAGCTGGTGAAAAATCCCGCCCCCCCTTTTTTTTTCTCCTAGTAAACAGGAATATATTTCTTTCAAAAGCATTCATTGAATTGAAAGATTTCCTCCCTGTTTTTCAATCCTCTCCATATCTATAGCTCCCTGTCCACAGGTACCTCACTCCCTTCTTCACATTCTCTCTATAACAGTTGTATATCTAGCTGATAACTGCAGAATCTGTTGGCATCCACACTGGAATACTGTAAGAGATATAAATTACCAGATACTAGGCATAGTCAGTATTGCCTAAGAGTTGTAGATATGCAGAAGATGCTGGGGTGATGCTTAGATTGTTCATCTAAGTTTCCTCTGATCCTTATGGGAACAGGAGATAGAAATCAAGGAGTTAAAGGGAGACTGAACTGAGAAGAAATAAGAACTTGCACTAACTGTTTAACTTTCAACTTTTCTTTCACAGTATAACCCAAACAGAATTGTTAGCTTCCTTCACTCTGTGACCTCTGGAGAGTTTTCTGAAATTGCACTCGTGCAAAACCTAAATTAATCAAAATATTACAAAGAGAGTATGCCTCAGGATAAATATAGGGTGCATTTTGTACCGAATATCTGTTTTGCAAGTTTCAAAAGACTAGGGAAAAAATATGATATTAAATAAGTAGAAGACATTTTGACCAGCTGTAAAAGCCTACATGGTGCCAATCCCAGACTAAAAGATTAGAAGTGTAAAGCCCTCTGATACGGTGATACTGATCAGAAGAATTTGATGCATTCACTAGAGCAACTTCTCAGGAATCTTACCAATAATAATAAAATAGCCTATGAAATCAAAATCATGTTATGCAGCATTAGTTTATCACTCCCCAGGATGCTGCCCTTGTAATGTTCGGGCAATAATTCTTCAAACTCACTCTCATCCCAAAGCGAGCAAGTAAAGGTATTARCAGGTGGCAATAGAAGTCCCAAAAATGCACACCTTAAAACTAAGCAGCTTTCAGCATATCCCAGAGTCACCACCTGTAAATATGAATAGGGTTTTCTATGTTTCGTTTTCACAATGTGGGCATGTCAGCTACAGATAAGTCCATGCAAAGTGAGCTCCAGGGCTCTGCCAGCATAAATCATTTTTTGGTGGTTTGTTGAGTGTTTTGGGTTTTTTTTTTTTTTTTTTTTTGCATTACTCTAGTTGACGAGGATATGTGAGAGAAGACTTCATCTTTCAAATGAAGGGAAATTCATTCAGTTCTGAGCTGAAAGCTACATATGACCTTCATGGCAACATCAGTGCCTCTTGCAGCTTTACAGTAGTCTTATCAGTACTCGGACGTAAAAGGGAAGCCTAAGACAATGTCAAAGGTAAATCCTAAGTGGAAATAGTGACCTACGTGTTGAAATTTGCCGGGCAGAACATAGTTTAAAAAAAAAAAAAGTGAAARCAATAACTGATTGAAACACTGAACATCCATGTACCCTGAAAAGCTGTAACCTTCACTACAGCTGAAACTCCAGTACAAAGGACTGACTTAATAAATTTCAGAATTTTGCATATGTCCATCATTTTCATGAGTCTTGGAGCACTACAAATTTGAGAACTTTTGAGTGGATTCCTCCTGTAATATAGCTGCTTTGTGTTTCCAGACTTGACTTTTTTTGACAGTTAAAATTGTAGGGTGGTATGGAGCCACTGTGGCAGGTCACTATTGGTACAGCTTTGGCCAAATGGTGGAAGAAGTGTGGTCACTGTGCATTTAAACCTAGGGGATTGTTTTCTTGCTTTAATGGGATTTAGGCAGTGGATAGTCAACTAGTAGAAAGACCTGGTGTTCATTTCCAGCTTAACACTGGTGTGTGTGTCTGTTTGCGTAGGTGTGTGTGTCTGTTTGAATAACCCCCCCTTGAATTCCCTTCTTACTTCCTCATCCTTTTTCTGCATGCAACTTGAATTCAGAACTTGATCCAGTAGTCCAGGATCTGTGCTTTCTTATATTTATATTTGACAGTTGGGGTCAGCTGTCCCAGCTGTGTCCCTCCCAACTTCTTGGGCAGCCTGAGAAACAGAAAAGGTCTTGACACTGTGCAAGCACTGCATGGTGTTATTGAAGTGTGTTATCAAATCCAAACATAGCACCATGTGAGCTGCTGTGAAGGAAATTTACTCCATCCCAGTGAAAACACTGCACATATAGTCATATAGAAGACATGAGGAACACACCTGAAATCAGTGCTCAACAACCATTCACTTAAGGCATCAGGCATGTTCCTTTGTTGACATATAGAGTGGTGGGCTTTTTTTCCCATGGTTTACAAATAAAACCTCATCAGCTGATTGTTTGAACACAGTGTCAGCTTGGCACTTATAGAAATGTGGGATTCTTGCTTCTAATTACCGTTTAATTTATTAGAAACTGATGTATATACAATGCAAGGGAGACATGATGAAAAAAATCCCCTGTGTAGAGAAACAAAACAAAACAACTCCTAGTTTTGGGGTTTTTGTCCTCCTTTTTCAACAGTTCTGAGGAACCATAGGATGGTTGTTTCATGGTTGCACCACTAACACCTGTAATGGCTAGGCACGAAGAGTATACTAATCCCATACTTAATAAAAAATATGTAATGCCTTTTTTTTTATAGCATGCACCCCTTCTTTCATCCCTGTTCTGTTGCTGCAGAGTCTATGTGGGTCTATAACTTTCACAGAAAACTTTTTTAGCTTACCATTAGGAGTAGGTCAAATTTTTTTGTTTTGTTTTGTTTTTTTGTTTTTGTTTTCCCCAGCAAAAGCAAAACCCTAAGAAATTACATAGGTATTGTGTTCAGTCTAGCACTTTCTGGGAATCCACGGCATAGAGAATAGCCATTTCACTGTGAAGTCTTGCTAGCCTAACTCTTTGTGGCTGGTGGGGAGGCAGCTGGGGAGCCAGCAAGKCCATGCTGGATGTGATTCTGATGGAGCTTTAAGCTACCACCCTGGTTGCCTGCCCATGGATGGTCCACATGGCCAGCATGCCTGAGGTCAGGGAGACACCTGTACTAACAGAGGCAGTGACTAACTTGCACATTGTGTTTCTGATAACCTGGATCTGACTTATTTTTAGTTTTTCAATGATTTCCCTTACAAATAGGTGCTATGAAGGCACCAGTAACCTAAGAGGTGGAGTGGAGCTCTGAAGATCCATAAGCTTCAGAAAACGGGAGCTTACAGTCATGGTGCAGAAGAAATAGATCTTAGCAACTCCTGTAAGCATTTATTGCTGAATCTTTTGTTTTGGGTGAACGCATATGCACTTATTAATGGGAAGTGAGAAAAAGAGGATAGTTGGAACCAATTAAAAGGATAACTTCTAAAAATTAGTAAACTTTTAAAAAAAAAAAAGAAAACAAACAACTGGATAGTTAGAAAAATCTTTTGTTTGCTTTCTGGACAATCAGTGTAACATTATGAATAATAAACTCAAATCACTGAAGTGTAACAAAACAGGGATTTTGGTCCAGGCTGACTTGTTCAAATCAAATTCAATGTCACCTTTGAGGTTGTAAGAGATATCTGTATAGACTAGAAGCTGAAATTCCTTTTCTGATAATATTCAAAGCATTTAGTGTTCACTCCACAGAACCTGATATTGCATTTGCTGTCTACTAAGATGAATTTTCTCTCCACTGGAATCAAGAAAAGTTTTATGTTTGACTATAGAAAGCTCCTTTTTCACCTCGGGACTCCAGTTATTTTGCATGCAGAAAATACAAGAACTGGATCTTAAAAGGCCAGCCTCTTTTTTTTTTTTTTTTTTTAAAGATTTCCCTGTCTTCTTTCAAGCAGTTCCTTTCCTTTCTTTAATTTATTGTCTCATTAATAAGAAGTCCAAATTATTCAAGCAAATATTGTTATAATGAATGCTTGACTTGTACAGTGCCAGCTTTTATACTAAATTATTCAGATAAAAATAAACATGGACAGCTTGGAAACAAACTAACACGATGAACTAGACTGAATAAAGAATTCATGAAAAACAGTGCAAATATTTGTAGGTAAATTTAACTGTGAGGATTAAGTGAAAGGGGAAGAGATAATTTTATTTAAAGAAAAAGGCAAATTGAAGTAAAGATTCTTCCTCATGTTTGCTTCACTGATAGATATATTGTGGCTGTGCATGCAGGGATTTTGCTAAGGAGTTATTCCATATTCCTAACGTCTTTATGGTCATTCCATAAGTGGTCCAAATTACTCAAGGAGGCCTTTACATGAAGGCTGTTTTTAACTAGCGTTATTTTATTAATTAACTGCACTCTAAGAAAATGCAAACAAGTTGTCACAGAGAAGGGAAATTCCTGTTTCATCTCACTAACACATGGATGCTCTGTCCTGTTGTGTACATATAGGTGTGCTGTGCTGTTTTAGATGACCTCATTTTTAATGGTGATTTAGTCCAGCTACTCCCCAACTGCTGCCTGGGCACCAGGTGGGTCTCTGAGTCACAAGCATGTGTTTCACCTGTGCAAAGGACACCAACAAATGGGATATTCAGGCTCTGGACTCTGTGTTCCCATTGCCACACTTGCTGCCTGTCCAGTCAATTATTGTGGGAATACCACACAAAGTCAGCATCCCCCAAGAGGCATCTACAGCTGACAACTTTTCATGTCCACAGATGCGCTCATGCAGCTATGCTGTGGTTAGACACACACACATAGGGGTTGCCACGGCTCCCCAGGGACTGTAAACAGTCCCCACGACAGCTGGGCTCTAGATGCAAAGTCTGCTCCTGTGCCCCCAGAGCCAATGGTCAGGGTAGACACCTTTAATGAGGGGACTCAGATGTAAACAGAGGTGTATACCTGGAGAAAAGGAAGATATCTTCCCATGGATATTTATGTTTGATTAACTGGATGGGAACCAATAGTTCTTGTGCAAGTAGCTGAGTTAGATTATCCATTTTTCGAGTCCTGAAAGAGAGAATGTCAATTCAGTGAGCTGAGCAAGGATTCAGTAACTCATGAAGAAAAGCTAGTTATTTTGAATTAGATGGGATAAGAAAACTGCAGGAGGAACACCAGTTATGGGTAAAATGGTTCTTCTTAGTAAAGTGTGCAGGACAAAGTGGTACGGTGCCAAACAGTTCAGACTGGGCAAGCCAAAATATTTTTGCTTTTTTTGCAAAGATATAGCTTCCTTCCAGTTTTGTTCCTGTAAAATATTCCAGAGTACTGAGAGGAGGATGATTTGTACCTTGTTGTCACGTTATATAGATGCTTCGGAGGCAGAAATATAGATAGGCTGTAGTCTTTCATTTAATTGCTAGTGTGATTTGTGAGCATGTATGGTAGTGCCTCATGGTGGTCATGAACTGGGATTCTGCTATGCTGTACAAACACAGGACAAATAGCTCCAGCTCCAAGGAGCTTCCTAAACCTCCCAGTGTTTCCAGATAGAGTACTTCCTGCAGAGCCAAAAATCCCACTGCAGTTATTACTATTCTTTTAGCCTACCAGCACTCTGTACAAAATATGTTTCACTGCCTATCAAATAAAAGCAAGATATGTATATAATTCATATATAACTCAGTCACATAAAAATATTTCCAGGCACACCCAGTACTTCATTGTGTCTTATGTTTTTGATTAAAAAACCCAACATATTTAAAGGATTGTACTATTCTCTTTTATCTGAACTCAAAGATGCATAGCAGAGAAATATGTGCAGGAATTAGCTTTTACTTATTTTATTTTGTTTGTGGCAGATTCATTGTTTGCTTTTGCCAGGCTCCAAACCACCCACTGAACAACATGAATATTCAGGAGTTGTCAGCAGCTGCAGCCAGTTTGATTTTTCTCAAGAATTCTAGCATGTACAATGACAATGAATTCACTTTTGCGTGCAGTGGTTGTGCATGAGATATTTCCTGATATTATTATTTTGGAAACTTTTTGAAAAAGACTGAGAAATACTTATGGTTACCCCAAAACCTCATCAGCCCAGAAAAAAAAACCAAAACACCTTGAAAAACCCACAAGCTAAAGATGTCTCTGTTCAGACATATATATCTTCTGCCTTAAAGACAGATTTAGGAATGTATACACTTGAATAACTTCATTCAAAGAGGCAGGCGCAGTGAACTCAGCAGGATACATGAATTAAGTTACTTAGGTGTGATTTCAGAACAGGATATCAGTCTTCAGTGACTAAGTATGTGGTTTTGGAAGGGATGGTTTGTCATTACCCAGAGAAAGAGGTTACAGCATAAGCATAGGATTCTGGATCAATCTGTGAATGTTTCAGACTTTTAATGGAATTTGTGAGTGCCATTTATCCTCTTCATCAGGATTCTGGAGACCTAAGGTACATGTATGCAGAATGTTCATGTTATAGTCAGGATGACAGTGGTGACTATAGTGAATAACGGGGTATATGGGATTTGTGCTAACAGAAAGCCATAGCAGCAACATGGATTTTTGAGGATGACTGGAAGAAAATCTCCAATTAGGTGTAGTTTGATTAATGGGAAGACACTGCTCAGTGTGCCTGAGAATGCTGTAGTGCTCTGAGATATCCCAGATACACTGCTACAGGAAGAGAAGTCAATTATATTCCATCAGACTCCTAAATAACTTAGTATTTGCTCTAACAGCAGCTTGGATTTTTACAAGTGGTGACTGAAGTTTTCTTTTAAGAGGCTATTGTTTAATATGTGCATGGATAAGAACCTGCCTTGACTGTAGAGTTTGTCCAATGTGAATATTCCCTTGTCTGCCCATACCTGTTCTTCTGAAGAGCACCATTATCCTTTAAATGGTCAGAGTTAAAATAGATTCTTGCTCTTTGAAATAAAATAGTTAAGATCAGTTAGAGTGGAGAGGTTTTTATGTAGTTAAGATTTCAGAACACAGTCTGTTATTTATAATATAATTCTGGTTTTGATTACTCCTAACTTCCTGAAACAGAAATATTTTGGGCCAGAAATTTTCCATTCTTGGTATGAATTTATTTGAAAGTTTGATTACAACTCATGTAACCTTCTAAGGAGTTTGAAATTACACAATAGTGTCTATTTTTAATAATGGTCTAATCACATCTTTGTGTTAAACAAGAATCGGTACAAAGAMAGACATTGCTAGCAACCAGCAAGGCTTTTTCAAAGTCAGAATACAACATAGATGCCAATTGCAGAGGGCACCTTTCCACCCTGTTTGAGTGTCCTCATTGCTTTAGATCTCATAAACCCTTAATGTCTGTCTTCATGCTTCCCTTACTAGAAGATCTAGCTCCCCAAACATCCTTACACAGGAACCTTGTATTTAGTTTGTTTTCAATTAACAATAATAATAGAAAATCACAGCAAAGCAAAAGATATAGAGGTACAGACTTAGTTGTATACTCATGACTGCTCATATGTGTATGTAAAAGCAGTCAATATATTAAACACACTTACATGTGTCCTCTTTTTCCTGAGGAGTCTTCCCCAAAGTCTGCATTAGGTAGACATTTCCCAAGCAGCACTGTTACCCAGAATTTTATCAGGCCTTCAGTTATTAACAAATAATTTTATAAGTGGTTATCACAAAGAGAAGATATTTTGCCTTTTGGGCCTCAGCAGAATAAATCTGAGATCCTTGGGCATCAAGAATTAGAAAAATATTTCCTCTCCTAAAGGAGTCACGTGCATTTTTCCAGAGTTGGACTTGTCAGTGTTGAGCATGAACAGTGAGGAAAACTGGCCTGTACTTTTATCTCAGGCAGAAATGCTCCAAACCTACCTCAAACATAAGCAAAACAGACAAAAATAAACAAAACATGACCCTAACACCAAAAGCATGGCTGCAGTGAAAGGCTCTCTACTCTGTCTGTTCTATATTGCTGCCCATTGGAAGAGAAAGAACATGATCTTAATGGTTCCTCCCTTTGCAAAGTTTTCCAAAGGCAGATAGAGTAAGTATTTTGGCTGGTTTTTTGCCTCTCTGATGGATGATATCTTTTTTTTTTTTTTTTTTTTTAGCAAGGAAAGAGGGAATAAAGGGGAAATCCAATTTCATTAACTTGCATGAAATAAGTAGCCCAAGTAAACTACTGGTGTAAAACAACAGGACAGCTGGAATTTGGTTTCTTACTGATACAACCTCAGCCAGCTTTTTCTTTCTGCTCTTTCTTCCTTTCATAATTCAGTTATTCATTGTTCATAGGGGTTTGGGCTTCTCACAAGCATTTCCAGCTGTCCTTTAAGCTGTGAAATGATGATAAAGACCACCTGGAAGTGAAAAACCTTCCATTTTGATTTTACAAAATCCTAGTAACACCTGTGCTAGGTTTGCCCCTGTAGACTAATTCCATTTCTCCACTGTTGAGCTTTCACTCATTCTCCTCATATTGCAGCTCTGAGGGTTTTAATAAATTTACAAGAAGTTTCATTATACTAAAAATTGATTCTAAGTTCCAGCAAGCTATAAACTCTTGGGGGGGAAAGAAGGGAAGTAAAAAGAAATATGGAGCAATAAAACTATATGGTGTTTGCAAACAAAGCAGAAAAAGGTTTTAAGCAATACATGTTACTAATGAAAGTTAATGACCCAGAAACAACTGAGTGCCATCCAGATCTTCCTCCCAAACTGCTTCTGTCTCTGCTCCTTCTTCTTTCATCCAAACAATTCCTGGGGACATGTTATGAAGATGTTCTGCTATTTCTTCTCCCCTCGTATCAGTCATATGTGCAACCCTTTGTCACCTGTGTATAAATTTGCACAGAGAATGGATCTGGTTCAGTCTGAACCACAACAGCATTTAACAGTGTGAGACAATGGAAAGATTTAATTTTGATTCAAACAACTTTTTTTGAAGGGGGAGGGGGGGGGCATGAGGAAATTTATTTATTTATTTAAAACTCATCTGGAACCTGAATTGTGTTTGTTAGAACTACTGTGAACCTGAGGTCTTCTGAAGGACGTTCAGAGCTGTTTTATTTGAAAAGTTCAAGGCATCTGTAGTCATACTTGCTTCTCTTGTACACCTCCTCTCCTCAAGACTTAACTTCAATAACGATGATGCTGGGAGACAGAGGTAGCTAACGTTTGATTTAAAATACAGGTTTGAACCCTTTCTTGCCAACTCTCTGTTTAATTCTCTTAGACTGGGAGCTTTTTATGCTAGAGTGTCCTCCTTTTACTTCTGTGGAGGACTCTGTGGGTGCTACCAGAAATTCTTGTTAAATACAGTGATTCTATGGCTAGCTTTACTTACTTTTACAGGCTGATTTTCATAATAGGCGTGCTTCTATAATGCCGTGAAAGCACTTATTATTTCTTGTTGTTTCAAGCACTTTGCAGCTCAACATCATATGAACTGCACACAGAGCAGTTCTTACCAGAGTTCACTTCTTAATAATTACACTACCCTCATGGGGAATGGACTAGCAATCACACAGGTGAAAATAAACATTGCTATTACTGTTCATTTATAGACAGAAATTGACATGTGGCTCCATAGTATATTGGCATAAATTTATCATTTCCTTTATTATAATAATCTATATATTTTTTTCATAATCATCTGAACATAGTACCCTTTTTCAGTATTTTCATTACTCACAGTTGCATGCTATTGTGGGGCATAAAAAGAAAAGCTGGTTTTGTAAACATTTAATAGGCTGAATCTTGATCTCCTGTGGACCACCTAGAGAAAGAACGGTTCTTTCTCTTCTATTTCTCTGACGTGGATTTCTGTTGTCTCCCTTGTTAAGACTAAAAATTTATCACACAAATTATCCCTATTTGTGGTTCAGCATATGTGACAACTCAAAAATTACTTTCCTTGTAGCCTTTAAAGGTCATTCAGGAGATTTATTTGCAGTCTGCTGTCTACCATTAACATGATGCAAAGTTTGTGTGGTCTTTGATATGCCAATGTTATGTTTTGGGGCTGGAGTGTGCTTTAAATAGTATAACCTGCATGCATTAGCACGARTGTAGAAGAATCTTGATTATTATTTAGATATTAAATGTTGTCTCCTTCTATTTCCTCATTTTTTGCACCTCTTCAAATGTGTTATCTTGTTCTGTCAATAGAAAAGTAAGAGGAAAATAATCTATCAGCTTCTGCAAGTCTGTATGCTCTTTATTGGAAATGATGCATCCTTTCCTTAGTGGAGAAAGGACTGAAGTTTTCTGTCTCTCCCTTTTAAGATGGCTTAGCGTGCTTAGGTGAGCTAGATCAAATCTCATGAACTTCGGGGAATTATATGTTTAGTTTAGTTTGAACTTCTTTGGTTTTCTTTTTTCCTTTAGGGGGTTTCATTTGAACACATTGGTCACATGACATGCGTTGCTCTTTGCCCAAGCCTCTTACAAGTCTATGAGTAAGCCAAATGTCTTGAACTAGTAGGTGAAGATGTTCTTTCGGACTAGCTCTGTATTCTGGTTTAGTGTTTTTCATCTTTACAAAACCTGAAGTTTAGATGCAGAAATAATAATAAACATCCGTTTGCAGAAGGCTCAGAATAAACCTTTCCTTACATGCATATTGAAATGTATTCAGTAACATCTCTGAAAAATGTCACCCACTGCTTTGAAACATTTCTTACTCCATACAGAACAGAGAGACTCTTCTATTGTCTGCCACTTTACATGGTCTTGTATAAGCAAGGTCTGTTACCTTTTTGTTTCTGTAAGTAAGGTTCAGTAGCAAACTCCTAGTCCCCACCAGGCCCTYTGTCCCTCCCTTTCAGTCCTTTCTTGGAAAGGCCTATGTAAGGTCTGGTATGAGAGGTATTGCCAGAAGTTAAACTCTTCCCARCATAGCTTTGAAGATGTAAAACATGCAAAGCTTCCCACTGTATGAATGCCCAATAAATCATTAGATAAGAGAAATATGCCAGGTAGTTATAAATAAATAACTAGCAGAATCAAAAATCAGGGAAATCAAAAAGAAACAGTCCATAATATAAATAAGTAAGTTTTGCAAAATTAAAAGTATGCTGGTATATTTAAATGACTTTCTGACTGTGAAATGCAATTAGTTCTCTTCCCTTCAATGTGTTCAACTTGTTCAATGTGGGACAAAGTAGAAAATATATGTGCAATCCATAGTGCAGCACAAAATATCTGGGATCTATGCAGTCCTGCAAGAAACACATACCAAATACTTATGTTGTTCAGAGAGATGCTCTGCAAAAGAGCCTTTAAAATGCATTTGGACTAAAAGTGTTGCTTTCTGTCTGTAACCATTGGACACTGTATTTCTGTAAAAGCTGTAGTAATATGAATGAACTAGCTATCAATCAGATACAAAAGTCTTTTGGGTTTGTTTTGTTTTTAAAGGTAAAACCAGAAACAAGTGGGAAAATATAAGACAGTGTTACTCTCAGATATGTGTAGTATGGTTTTCCCTCAGGACATGAAGAACTTCTTTCAGATACCAGAAGATTTATAAAATTTTATTATTAACTACTTTGTTCATGTTTTATAGTGTACACTTTGGCAGATGCTTGTAGATTCACTTTCACTGAGGAAGCATGATCTTTAATTCACTTTGTAGACCTACGTGCCTAGGTATGACAAATATTTCCATTTTCATCTGACTGAAGTAATACAGCTCAATAAATAGCTAAATTCAGATATATTATCCAATTTTTTTCAAGCAGTGAAACAGAAGACAGGAAAAATTGGAAAGAATTGGAGGAAAAGGAGGAACTGGAGGGCCCAACAATATTTCAGGTCTGTTTGGACATGGCAGATTCCTAGGGATCTAGGGATTCCTAGACATCATCCTTCTAGCATGTGAAAATAATAATCTATAAAGAACCATTAGATACTGTTACTTGCTGTAAAAGCTTGACTTTATAAAGCTAAAGCCGGAAAATATATACAAACTATCCTTATGATATGAATGTATGTATTATATTCCTGAAATGACAGCATTTAAAAGTATGATACTCATGATTCTAATTTGGCAATTACACTTTTACACTTCAGAAACATATGTGTTAAAAGGAATATAAACAATGTACTTACCATTATACAATTTTGTCTATTTGAGGAATCTAAAGAAACTTCTGGCATTCTGTGTTCTCTTATACGTTAAAATGAAAGCTGTTCTTCAGATGAAACTATGTACCCTTCACAATTGTTGTATCTGGCCTCTTCATTAGGGAATGCAAGGGATGAAATTTTAGCTCCCACTGCGTGCCATACAGGAGTAAAGTCTATAGACACCTGCTTCCAGTCCATGTCTATTTTTCTCTTTCCTCTCTTCTTGAAATATAAAACATAACTGGTAACATTTAGTGAACTTTTGCACTAAGCAATTTTGCCTTTTGGGGGATAGAAATTGATTTTCCTTATCTTCACATATGAACACTCTGAGCACATCCCTTTTTCCTCTCCGTGGGAGGTGTTCAGTGAAACCAGCAGTGCAGGATAAGAAGGTACTGCCTTTAGGGCATGAGAAGGAGCAAATTTATGTTCAGGCAGTTTTCCCTTATTTTGGACAGAGAGAATCTGAACCCATCTTCAATCATGAAAAAAGGTATAAGTAGTGTACCGTTCAGATGGAAAACAACAGAAATACATCAACTGAAATTGGAAAAAAAAGTCTATAAACAAGTGACAAAAGCTCAGCTAAACATGAAGTTTATTTATTTTGCTGAGCTGGATTATGGTGTTGGTATGCATATTCATTTCTTGGAGTACCCTGAGAGTTCCATCAGTGAATGTAAAATTTTTCCATGTAGTCAAAACCTTGATAAAACATCTGCAATACTTCTTTCTTACTATTCTGAATAGTTAAATGGGATTGTAATGGAACATGGACCTTTTTTTGGCCTTCTTCCACAGGCTGGCTTTTACCCATCGTATCTGCCAACTCTGATATCAAATATAGCACAGCATGGTATGAGATTCACGAGTAATGGATACATTCAGGAAATACAATTATCCTGTGCCTAACTACAGTTAGCAGCTACGCACAGTTAGATGAAGGCATTTGGACTTTAGGTGATTTCCCACATTAAGTCAATAATAAAATCCTCCTAGATTCGACAGAGGCAAGGATGCTGACAGATCAGATCAGCAGGTGGTACTGACAGGTATGACACAACTCACCTTTTAACTTGACTCTCAGGTTTCTCTATATCAAAACAAACATAAAGTGAAGCCTGTTTGGCTTCCCTTTCCATTATATTAGACCCATTAAAATTTGGCAGAATTGCCAGAGGAGAAGTAGTTCCTGTGGCAACCTTTCCTTGACTTTCCTCATGCTTCTGACTACACAGCATTTGAAATTCATGGTGCTTAAGAATTTAAACTAGTTTAGGTTTAAACTTTAACAATTTAAGATGTTTAAAGAACTCGCAACACAGTGATTTCTTGGAGTGAGTTAGCACTCTCCTCACGCATTCAGATACCAGTGTCTTAAAGTCATGCCTACACAGAGAGCTCAGACGATCCTCAAAATTTCACCTGCTGCCATGTGCCTGAAAAATACCAGGTTGACTTCCAGCTCAGCCTGTTTCCRAAAGCTCTGCTTCCAGATGAGAGACCAAGAGGTTCCCATTAGCTTTCAGCTCTCCTATCTTTARAGAGCACTTGGCATCTGGTCCCTTTGTACTCAAGTTTCTGTCTGTGCTGCTTCCATGACACAGAGAGGGTCAGGATGGCTGCAGGCCAGATCCTGAAAAAAAGCCTCACATTGCTTAAAACAAGGAAACCTGGAATACTCCACGCTTCCAGCAAAAAGAAGTGGAATGTGGAAAGACTGCAATATGGACCAACGTGCAAATGAGGAAACAGTAACTTACTTGGCTCTGGTAAACTCTAATGGGCTTTAATTTTAAAGACCTAAAATCTCCCTATCTTTTTCCTTAAGTTCAGAAAATTGTTTTGTAATTACTTTCTTGTAAATCATRTTCAATTTAGAAACAATTCTGCAGCTTTTTGCACTTATACTTTTTGTACTTATACCAAACTGCTGGTTTAAGTCTTCTGATAAAACAAATAACGCTTGCAGCTTGGCCAAATCTTAATTCCAGACAAGACTAACTGTATTAGCCAGTGGTATTGAAACAAAGGGTGTGAAATGCAGTTCTGAGAGTCTTTTAGCCAATGACTAGACCTGAAATAGATTTATTTGGAACCCTTCATTCCTCTCAAAAGTTATTCTAATTCTATTATCTGAAATTCCATTAAACTCAGAAGAATTTTTTTGTGTGTGTGGGAAATGAAAGTAATGTAAGCTTTGTTATATGAAGCCTAAGAAATTGGATAAATTCATCCTAACATACTGTACAATTCTGGAACATCTATATTCCTTTCAGCAGCAATTTCCTCTGTGTGAACATCCACAGTATCTGAAGATGATTGCACTTGCTTTTTACCTGTTTCTTTATTATAAAATATTATCATCACCCCAGGACTATCAGAGAGAAGAGAGGAAATGCTTCAGAACTAAAATGGTAATTGATAAATTGCAATTTTTTCTCTGTTGACATTTTTTTGCTTTCTGGTTGATTCCCACTGTGTTGATAGTATTTTATGGAATCAAATAAGATGAAGTTAATGCAAATCAGTTTTTTTATTTCAATAGGAATGAAAAACTGTATGAAACCCGGAAAAATAAAGCATATTATTTTTAATTTCACAAAACATTATGTGCAGTTCAGGTAAAGCTAGGAAAAACATTTTCAAACAAAGCCAATGTAACAGAACATCATGCAATTTTCTTCAAGTTACTTTTGTCAAAACAGTAGATAAGCAATGTTAAACACGACAGTGATTTTTTTTTTTTTTTTAATTCAAATAAAGTAGAAAAGATTGTTTTATTAAGTTTTAGGAAAAAAATACAGGAACTAAAATGAAATTAAAGAGGAGAAGAAAAGTTACTAAAAAAAAAAAAAAAAAAATTGTTCTTCCCTAACTATAGGTCTCGCATGTATTTTGAAATCATGTGTATTTACCTTTGGTGTATTCGCCGTTATAGATTACACTCTGTAGGTTGTATTGAACTGCCTGTAAAAGACAGGATGTAAAATCTATTGGAAATAAATGTGTTAGATCATTCTTGAGGCTTCAGTCTTCAATAGCAAACTGTGTGTTCATTTTGTTCAGGATCAGATATCCAAAGATTGAGGTACAAGCTGAAAAAAACCCAACCAAACAGAAGAAGCTAATGAAGTTTGCTGTTACAGGGGAGGGAAAGCAATATGGAAAATTCCTATTGCCGGCACAGGTTTCGGTGTTCAGACACACTTACTACAGGAAATATAAAGAAACACTGTGAAGTTCCCAGCTTCTGCAGCTCTACTCAAAGGATTTTACGAGGGAAAAATCAACAAAACTTCTTTTAGTTGATCTTATGGCACAGTCCAGAATCACAGCAACGTATCTGATGGGGAAAACAGGGACTGCAAATCTATTAATTTTATCCCATGCAGACTTCCCCCTCATCACACGCACACCAGCAGAGCTGCTTGAGAGCATGAGAATATACTATCAATACTGTAATGTATTTCTCTTGTCACCCTTCGAATATAAAAAGGAAGGTCAAGAAGAAAAACAAGTTGAAGAACTGAACATGGTACACAAGTCTCAAAAGGAGACCCAAGGAGGAACCTAAAGGCTACGTACAGTGCTAGGCCACCTGGGCTTGGCTGACAAGGAACTATTGCAAAGCTCCTTCACACGGATTTTGCAATTCTTTGTAATGTAAGACTTTTGAACAGAAAACRGATTTTCCATACTTGTCGTTTAGTCAGTGTGCTGTGAATGACACCAAATTACATGGAACTGCAAAGAGGATGGAGTTAATGCAGGAAGTACAGCTGAATTAATAAAGAATGCAAGTATGAGTGGGAGGTAGTTTCCAGGCACAGTAGGAAGTCTAAGACACATCTTGTTTTCCCTAATTGGATGAAAAATAGATCACTTGTGCATGCCCCATGCTGGTTTTCAAAACACTTGAACTGAAGCCCAATTTACCTTTATGGACTAATCAGGAGAAAAGAGTTTGCAGAAAACTCCCTCCAAAGTGCAGCTCAGAGAGAGAGAGAACCAGATCCTCAATGTATGTAAAAAGCAAAGTACCTATTGCAGTCAGTGGAACTCTGCTAGGGAATCTGGCTGCTAAAATTAACTCTCATTTCTGGCTATCCTGATTACCAGCTTTCCACTCTAAGCTAGAGTACTTTCCTATAAGAACTGAGGACGCTCTTGGTGGGCTTAGCATTATTGGTTGTAGCATTTAGGGTGGTCTCAATGAGAGGTTGCATGAGACGCTTGAATGCCTTTGGAGAGATTTTAGGTTTTATCTTTATAGGCACTTTAGGAAATATAAGATGAACTAGCTGCAAGTTTTATTTGAAATTTCTTGCAGGGAAGGTAAGGGCCCTTACATTTGCCTCAGTGCCTTTCCCATTCRCACAGAAGGAGTAAAAGCAATTTGTTGAGGCTATAACTGGTCCAAACTGGGAATGTAATCCCATGCCACCAGATTGGTCACCTCTGCTGAGCTCTTGCTACCAGAACATGGAGATAATGACTGTGTTACTTCAGGACAAATGATACTGCTCAGGTTAACTGTCTGGCTCAAAAGGGAGCCATCAGGCTTTCTTGAGGAGAAAGAAGAGAGGAAGGCTCTGTCTTAAGACAGGTAGCAGGGAAACAGTGGTGGTRGTTTTACAGCTGCCTTTTGCTGAGAAAAGTCAGGCTTTGCCCTACAGAAGGAGGCTTTTGAGCAGTTGGAGGGAAGGAGCTCCTTAACAACGTTTCTACAATAGCCCTTGTTCTTGAAGATTGTCTCCAGGGAGCTCATGATGAAAGCCAAGTGGACTTTGACCCACAGTCATGCRGGCTCTGGCCTTTCTCTTTTGGTCCTCATTTGCTAAAGAAATACCCTGTAGGGTCTGTTCCTTTATCTGGACTTGAGCTGCAGCCTGGATTACCAGAAAAGGATCCACTGTGCTCCCACTACCACCTTGCCTTGGCAGTGCCTTCCAGGTAAGAGAATGCATCCCCTAAACTGAGTTCTTCAGATGAATTGTCTCTGCTCAGATTCCCTTCATTGCTTGGCCGACATAGGTACCATTGCCCATACGAAGGGAAAAAGAAGGTGTGAATACAACTGTTTCATATTTTTCCAGCAAATGTCAACATTTTCGTTACGTAGGTACATCAGCCATCTCTGCAGTCTATACTGGGATGAAAGCTTGATGCACACCCAGCAGGGGAAGGTAGCTGCAACATCTTCTAATGTATTTTCTGGCTTGGGACTATCAATGGATCATGCTGCTTTTTGTGAGAAGTACCGCAGAGAGAATTTGCCAGTGAAGTAGGAATGGCCAACAGTGTATTGATTTCATTCATTATCCTGAAGAGGTCTGTAGTATGGCTTCTGCAATGAAAATATGGTGACCTTAGGTCTTTAATTCTCATATTTTTGCCTTGTAAAAAGTGATCTTTCAGGAACTATGCAGACACTGTTCTACCTTGACATAGATACAGAATTACTTATTCACTGTCTTTTCTGGCCATGCCCCTCCTGCCTACAGTGGGACTCCTCTTACACAGAAAATAAAATTCTTAAGAATTTGATTGCAAGAATTCATTTTTCCTTAGAGCAAATGAAAGATAATGGTATGCTGCGAAACTACTTCTCATGCCTTTTTACATTCTCTGGTCAGGTTCCCCACTGAATTCTGCTTCCCTTTCTGCTAATTTTAGCTGAGGAAATAATGAGACATAATCAAGGAACATCTTTCAATAGAAAGCATATTTCGTTAATTAACAGATTCATCCATGACGTAAGAGGAATTTACTTTTGTGGATATTTCTGTTCAAACAATTGCTTTTTTATGCTCCAAAAGCATGATATGGCTTTCTTCCATTGTTACATATCAGACTGGACAACTGTTTTGGTATCTAATCTGTTTCTTTTGTTGCTTTACCTTTAGATTGCCACAATGTTACATTACAATTTGCCGATCCTTGTTTGAGGCTATCTAGAATGTCATTTATGTATTAAATAAACTAAAACCATCCAAACCTATTAAGCTTTTATAGAGATGTCATGTTTGTCAAATTCTTTTTTCTACTGAAATAACAGACTCAGTGTTGCCAAGTTTCTTGGCAAAGGGAATTAAATTCATCAAAGCCCATACTGTGTCTTTTAATTGTCGGACCTCTGTTCTCCTATATAGACAAATAACAGTTTAGAAGTACTTTCATCTTTTTGAGTAAGATGTTTTCAAACATGAACAGCATGGCTATTTCTTCTGGCAGGGGATCACCTGAGTAAAATCTCAYGAACAGCTCCATGAGCCCTGTTTTCGTGGAGATGGTGACCCGACCTGAGCTGACTTTGGTGCCCAATAACTCCACGCGACACACCACCTCTCCTGATCTGACTGACCACCATAACAGGTGGAGCCCAAAGTCATGGACTAAATGGACTCAGTGGACATTTTGTGGACATTTTACAGACATTTCACAGGGGTGGTCCCTAGACTAAGGGAAYGATATCTGTGTATTATATCAAAGGATGGGAAGCGGGATGGTGGTTAATGAGGTTGTATTGGATAGTGTGGGACCTGAGCATGACGTAAATGGTATGGAATAAGGGGTGGATACTGTCCTGGTTTCAGCTGGGATAGAGTTAATTTTTTTCCTAGTAGTTGGTATAGTGCTGTGTTTTGGATTTAGTGTGAGAAGAATGTTGATAACACACTGATGTTTTAGTTGTTGCTAAGTAGTCTACTAGTCAAGGACTTTTCAGCTTCCCATGCTCTGCCAGGTGCACAAGAAGCTGGGAGGGAGCATAGCCAGGACAGCTAACCCAACTGGCCAATGGGGTATTCCATACCATATGATGTCAGGTTCAGCATATAAAGCTGGRGGAAGAAGAAAGGAGGGGGGACGTTCGGAGTGATGGTGTTTGTCTTCCCAGGTGGCCGTTGCGCGTGGTGGAGCCCTGTTTTCCTGGAGATGGCTGAACACCTGCCTGCCGATGGGAAGGAGTGAATGAATTCCTTGTTTTGCTTTGCTTGCGTGCGCGGCTTTTGCTTTACCTATTAAACTGTCTTTATCTCAACCCATGAGTTTTCTCACTTTTGCCCTTCCGATTCTCTCCCCCATCCCACTTGGGGGGAGTGAGCAAGCGGCTGTGTGGGGCTTAGTTGCTGGCTGGGGTTAAACCACGACAGCAGGGAACTTGTGGCTCAACAGAAAATGCCTGAGTAACAGCTCAGAAGTTGCTCCCTGCATTCTTCTTGCTCATTGTTGTATGGTGGCTTTTCTTTTACATGCTAGGAATGGAGCAGAAATGGAGCATGGGCTTGTTCTGCAATCAGCAGAGAAATATTTTGAGCCCAGGGGGAGTTAGATTTGAAAGTCGCCTCACTTATGTTTCCCAGAGTCACCCACTTTCCCTAAGTCACCAGCTTAGACTTCAAAGGTGACATAGTGACATTAAGGAGTAGAAAGAAAAGGCAGCACATTTTAATCAATAAAAAAGTCTCCTTCCTATGATCTCTTTCAAACATGGGCATTCAGAAGCAGTTATAAAATTGCTTTGAATCCTCTGTTCATTTTGAAGCAGAGGATGGTGATACGTTTCAGCATGCTGAAATTTGCAGAATGAAATTAATTTGAGGAGGATAGTTGGCTGCTTTTGGTATAAACATCTGAAAACTTCTTAGTAGCAAACGTACTGCTCAAAGCATGAGTCATAAAGGTAGCCTAAAAGGGAGATTTGCAGCCCTCCTGAACAGGTTGGCCAGTCTCGTGTTTGAACTCTCTACACAGAGCAGCCTACATTTTTGCTGGATTACCCAGTGGTATCTATAGAAACTGTGCACTTGCATCTTCAGATCCAAAAATAAACAAGTAGGACTACTGTTTTTTACCTGTCCCTTTCAAGAACAGGCAAGAAATAGCTCTCTCCTTCCCSTAAAATAAAACCCAAAATGTTCCGTAAGATTAAGAGAGGCCAGTTCCAGTTCATCATAGAGCACTTACGAAAGAGTCCCCCATGACTTATATGCCAGAAAGAGCTAGTTTAATTTTTCTGAATTCAAAATCTTTATCATCCATTAAATTTACTATAATTTCACACTAAACTAAGAAAGACTTTCCTAATTGAACAATGATTTAGTCAGAAATTTTTAATTTTGAAAATGGGCAAATGTGATTCTCTTTTAATTCTTTCTCTTATATTCCTGCCATCATTAACTCCGTAGAATAAGAATATTAAAAACACTTAAGGAACGGTAAAATTCCTGTGGACATTGGAATGAGACCCAAGTTCCTAAAAGACTTTATACAGATCAAAGTAAGAATCATAGAATTACTTAATTATAGTCAGTTGAAAACACTGTGGGGGGGGGGGGGGGGGGCAGGAAGAAAATAACAGAGCTTGTTTCTAAGCTCCACCACTTCCTTAATAGTTTGGAGTTTTGCTTGATGCCACAGGAAGAGCTCCTACCTGTACTGTGGAAGAAGACAGTAGAGCTCCTTAGTCTTGCAATCAAACCATTCTCTCAGAAAACTTTTTCTCCTGCCTGCAGGAATTAATTTCAATAGCTCCTATGACCCTGATCCAATAGACTGCCGTCTTTTACTACAACACACAGAGAATCCTGGAATCAAGATTTTAATTCCTACTTGCCCTGCATCCCCCACATACAACTCTGTGTCCTTATTTTAATCTTCTCTCCCACATCCTTTCACAGAGTAAGCCTTACTGTAATGCAGTGTGAACTGTGGTGTTGTTCACATACTTAAATGATCTTATGCTATGTGACCAAAGCATGGGAGATAAAACAGGGGAAAAAATATGTAATCCTGAGAGAAGGAGTTTGATGCGGGATAGCCAATGGCTATTTCATCTACAACATAAAAACAGGATTTATGCAGAAGATATCATAGTTTCTGAAAGCTGGGCTTTGGCGAGAATGACAGCACAAGCTGCTCAGTCCTGTGAAACTTAGGCACTTCTGTGTCTGTGCAGAAACAAACCTTCAGGTGCATGGGAAACTAAATGCACATGCAGTGTCACCCTTGGCTTCTTAGGTGACCCTGGCATTAGACAGCCACAGCCCAGACCATTGGTCTGCACCACCAGGCTTAGATGTTTTATTCCATCTAAAGCCTTTGCCTTTTCCATGGAAGAACAGGAGTCCTTGGCACCTTCTCCAGTCCTGCTCTCCATTAGTACCCATCAAGGACCTATCTGAGCCCTCCATGACTCCTTTCAGGACCAAGCCCTTGAGTTTCTTTCCCATGGAAACGAAGGTGATGGGGTTGGAGGAAAGCACATATGTAGATCTCATCCTGATACTGAGTTAGGATACAGCATAACAGGGTCACATCCAGGTTCAGGAGGTGAGAAATGCTGCCAGCTCTCACAGAACAGACACCTTTAGTTCCTTAAGTTATCTGGACATGGCCCATATAGTTTCTAAAAATCCTACTTGATGTCTATAAATAAGTATTCTCTATTCAGTATCCTGAAAGTCAGTGTTCAGATTAACTGACTCATTTATTGGAATGATAAATGAGTCATTTTTTATCATCTATTGAGAGGGCAGAGACTTAAAAAAAGACAGGAAAGAGACAGGAAAAGAATTAACACAGAGAATGAGCCATGACGCAGGAGGACACAGGATGGCTGCGGGAACTGAAACAATATAGGAGCACAATAAAATAAAATAAGTTGTTCTTTCCTAGGAAAGGAAATATGTGGGTTTTAGGTTTTCACAGAGAAATGTGACCATGAAAGAGAACTTTTTTTGTTTTTTGTTTTTTTTTTTTTTAAATTGGCAAAAGAAATTCACAGCCCTTCTCTTTTAGTAATTATTTAACCTTTTTTCCTGTTTGTTTCTGGAAACCTAGCGTATATATTTCCTTATGTGGCTGCTCAAGCAGGGGTGGCTGCTCTTTCAGGATCCTCTAAAGGTCAAAATTTGAACAAAAATGCCAGTTTCTTGCGGAGAAGGATCTGCTCTGTGAATTACAAGATTTTTGGGACAACAGCTATCTCAAATGATGACACCCCAAACTCCGTCATTTGAAATAATGTGCCATTTTTAAGCTTTCGAAATAGATCCATAAAACAATATGAAAGGAAAATTAATTCTAGAAATCAGTATTGTAGTATGTGGTTGTAAAAGAAAAGAAGACTTGTGTCCAAACACTCAATGAATAAGGATTTCAACACTGAAATACTCTGTTCGGATTACAAGAAGTTTTTCTTGTTCTCAACATGACAGAGCAGGGTATAAATCTGTGAAGCAGCACTAAAAATGTTGTCTTTATCAAACAGTTAAAAAGCTGTACCTTATTGCAAGACAAGTGCCAGAATTTCTAGAAGTAATTTCTAGAGAAAACATCAATATTTCCTATTTCCTGAATGTACAGAAACATTCCCCTGCCACCTCCTGTCCCAACACTCATTTTGAGCGAGTTATGTGCGTACATAGTAAATATAAGATTCTTTATTGTGTTAATTTCCATTTCATCTTATAGCCTCACAGATATCATGGAATATTCCTTCCCACCACCCCTTGAAGGTAACAAAAATACTCAGTTCAAAAAAAAGGAACCTGGAATACTTTTGCAAAGGTGGCAGGTATAGAGACATGGCAAGGTTAAGGGAGAAAGCACAGAGTTGCTGAGGAGAGGGGAGGAAGTCTGAGGAATCCAGAGGTAAGGCTGCTACCTTCTGTTTAGGGAAAGGACCGACATTTCAGCCTGTACTTCTTCCTAACCTTCTCTGGCAATCAGAAGTGTGATGGAGTCCTCTCCTCTCCACAGTCCCTGCTTTCTTTCATGTCGCACTCCAATATCCCCCGATGTAATTTCTAATCTATCAATGGAGTTTTGACATCCAGGAAGATTTTAAGCTACAGTTTTCAGCTTCCCATGCTCTGCCAGGTGCACAAGAAGCTGGGAGGGAGCATAGCCAGGACAGCTAACCCAACTGGCCAATGGGGTATTCCATACCATGTGACGTCAGGCTCAGCATATAAAAGCTGGGGGAAGAAGAAAGAAGGGGGGACGTTCAGAGTGATGGTGTTTGTCTTCCCAGGTGGCCRTTGCGCGTGGTGGAGCCCTGTTTTCCTGGAGATGGCTGAACACCTGCCTGCCGATGGGAGGTGGTGAATGAATTCCTTGTTTTGCTTTGCTTGCGTGCGCGGCTTTTGCTTTCCCTGTTGAGCTGTCTTTGTCTCAACCCATGAGTTTTCTCACTTTTGCCCTTCCGATTCTCTCCCCCATCCCACTTGGGGGGGGTGGGCGAGCGGCTGTGTGGTGCTTGGTTGCTGGCTGGGGTTAAACCACGACACCTGCAAACACTGAATTTGTATCCCTGGGAAAGGTGAAGTCCACAGGCAGTTACAGTCACTGTTGGGACTGAGGGAATGACATTGTGAGGATGCCATGCTCATTTTGTCGTTTCCATGACCAGTTTTCTCTGCATACATATTGAAAATATATCTCCCAGCCTTGTAGATCCTATTAGATCTGAGAATTGGGCCAAACTCCTGCCATCATTAACAACAATAACCACAGAAAAGAAAATATTGGGAAATATCAATTTCTAAGTTTGGCAGCCGGAGTTTACTTGATAGTGGACAAATGCATGCAAATATAGCCGAGTCCTCCATTAATTCATTGGTCTCAGAAGTGTAGCAGTTACAAACGTTGTTTTCTGAAAATACAACTAGCATTAATCGCAGTTAAAGGACGCTTCAGGAAGCAGAAACAGTACATTGTCAGTTATGAGCATGTCATTTTAACCAGTCATTTTTTAATACATAAACTCATTTTAAGAGCTGGCAAAAATTCAACTTAGAAAGGACTTTATAACGCAAAAAATAAGGAAGAATCAATCACATTTTTTAATTTTTTTTGCTGTTCTTTTTAAAACCACCGCGTTAGGTGTGATGTTGATCAGTTTAAAACATCAGAGATTTACTTGGTATTCCAAGAAAAATCTGCATATGTATTTTTCCAGTTAAACCAAGCTAGCAGTATTCACTTTTTACAAAATAAGACGGTGTGGCTGAGAGTGTTTACTTCAAGATTAATTAGCTAATTGATCTCCATTGCCTTTGTCTTCTGTCTTCCTTATTGCTTTTGCACCTTTCATGTGCAAATTTATCTTTGGTATAAATACATTGGCCTTCAGCCAAGTTATCTCACAGATTTCTACTGGATCTTTCAATTTAAAGGAACCTGTAAGCAGTCAGAAATTGTATGGGATACCTCCAATAATAAATCGGATGTTGTGCTCAAAAAAGGTGATGATTCAATAGGGGGTTGTCTTTCCTCCATGACAGATTTGAAAAGCTCCTCAGTAATTTTTTGACCCAATAGCATTTTCCTTCAACAACATCTTAAATTCTCCCTTATTTTCCAAGGGTGAAGGATACCCACGTGGTATTCTGAGCTCATCCACCAAGAAAAGCAACAGTTTTCTACACTTATGAATGTAATATTATTATGATATACAGACCAGTTTCTCTAAATTTCACCCTGGGCTGAGTGTCCTAGGGATCTAAAATAAGTGCAAATGAGGACAGTGCTAAGAGATCATTCTGTAGCAGAGAAACGGCCCTGGGAATACCTCCTGAGCTGGAAATGGCGGTAGGAGGTCTTCTGGTGACCAAGCAATCTTTCCTTTTGAACCTTCTGCCCAGTTAGTGCAAAACGGCAGAACCTGTTCCCTTGGCTAATTCCTACAGAGCACCTTAGCAGTGACTTATAGTGGCATATTTAAATGCATACCTTCATTTGTACAGATAAAATACTTGGCTACCACAGAGATGTTTTTATTGTGGATCAGGACAATATCCTGACTCACCCATATCTCTGACATTTCCAAGCTTGTGAATTGTTCAGGAGTTAACATCCTATTCAACATTTGACAACCGGAGGGTCAAGGCTGAGAGTTGCCATCCTTTCTATATGGCGCCTAAGGCTAGGATTTGTCTCTGGTTTCATTTATTAGTTGTATAACCCACACACTATTTTTGAGCTATTAATAAAAAACAAAACAAAACAAAAAAAAGCCAATGTAGAGAAAAAGAAATCCCCATCCAGGAATTATACCCACCAGGTAGCTATATGTGCAGTGGACTGATCTACATATGCATGTATTAATTTTCATTTAAAATGTTCGTGCCAGTGAAAACTGAGCCAACGAAACCTTTTAGGGTTATGTAACAATGATAAATGTACTGCAACAGTTCCAGGCGAGCACTGGGCCCCTGAGATTTATGGGTTGTTTGTCTCTTTTTTTCACCTCTTAACTAGAAAAGCTCAGCTGCAGTGCAGCATCTGTATTTTGCCACATGATCTTGCTTATTTTTATCTTACGCTTTAGTTTGGATGGCCTGAGCCATGTCCAAGTCATAAGGTGAATCTGAATCTTAGATACTATCAGCCACCACCTGATTCCCAGTTTATTCTCTTACATTAGTAAAGAGCGAGGAAACCAACACATGTAAGTTGTGACAGTCTGGAACCCACACTCTTGCCATTATTATGGTAGCATCTGAGGCCAATTTTGGGGGGAGCAGTGAGGGCGAAACAGGGGACATGGAGGTATGAAGCTGAGTTAAATAATAGCAAGGCAGATCAAGCAAAGCGTGGGTGGGGATGTCCCACACACACGCTTCTGCTGGCTGCTCCCTGCGCTGCTGGCCAGGAAAGCAGCCCCCTTCGCCCTGAGCTTGCTRTCAGTGGGGTGCAGCCCTCAGCCCCTGCCAGGGCATCCCCTTTCCTCCGTACACAGACAGCTTTGCTCTTCGGTGCTGTGAGAGATGCCATGGCATCGTTTTGAAACCACTGCGCTGGCAGCCCATGGCTCTGTTCCCTGCCAAAGTGTGGCAGAGACACAGGCAGCGGCGTGGAGAAGAAAGGAAAAAAAACCCAATAAAATTAATGGGATAGGGAAGAGGAAAAGCCTATAAAGCAATGTCTGGTTTTCATAGGTGAATGAAGTTTTCTTCAGCCCAGTGCAGCTGACAGGTGTCATTCCCCTGCGGGATTAGAGAAGGACTCAGTCTTTCAGCAGGTGCTGCAGCTCAGCTCTTCTCTTGGGGTGGGCCTGCAGCCCTTTACTGATCACAGGTACTGTCCCACCAGTGGCTGTAAAAATAGTTATTGTACGTGGAAACTGAGAAGATTTTCGCCTCGTGAAAGTTTTGTACAAGTAAACACAAATTCAGTTAGGCTTTGCTCTTTAAAATGAAAACTAGAGATGATTTAAACTTAGTTTACCAGCTGATTATCAGTTCTCTGGCTGAAGACACTCTAGGGAATACATAAGTCAGGATACCCAGTTTGGTTCCTTATTTTGTTGTAAAAGAAATAAGACATAAAAGACAGAGCCAGCAGAGCAAGTCACCTTGCATTAAAACTGCCTGTCACAGCAAGATACAGCTAAAAACCAGAAACATTTCAGCTTCATCAGCAGAAGAACCTATGCATTATCTGTTACTGAAACTAACATTTTTTTTACTCTGCCTAATGATTAAACAAAGATGATAGCAGTAATAGAGCACTATCAGCTGAAAGCAGTCTAAAAATGTAGCTTCTGCAAAACTCTCAGTCTCGATCATCAATACAGGCATAAGCGTTTTCAGAGAAGAGCATAGCACTTCAACATGATGAAAATGTGAATCAGATTTTCAGGTTCAATTGCTTCATTATTTTGCTTTCTTTTCATCACTTCTACCTATAGATCGCAGCTTAGATTTTCACTTGGGCATTTTTGTGTGTACAATGTAATACTAGTCCTTTCAAATTGACAAATGGGTTTTCTGCATACTTTTATACAGTAAGTTTACTATCCTGCTGCAACTAGCCTTAATGAAATCATCAGGTTTAGTTTGTTTTATTTTGCTTTATTCTGTCGTATTGAACGGGAGACTGAATTATCTAAGCTGCTAAAACTCACACTGGTATATCAGAGTGATTAAACAGTTTACTTTTATATAGATATAGATAGATATAGRTATAAATATAGATACAGATATAGATATAGATATATTTAGTCCACACAAACTTCTAAACTGGGATTTCATGACAACTTATCAAATATTCATGTTTTCAATAAATGCAATTATGAGCACGATTTTTGCATCAGCTCTTCCCAAATATTGTGCTGTTGTGAAATATCACCAGAGCACTTTCTGCAGAAAACTTGTTTTTCCCATGGGAAGACTTTGCTTTTTCCTACCTCTGCCCAACACACAGGTGAGACCCACTGGTATGTTCTTCTGTTCACTTCTAGCCCTGTCTTCCCTGCTCAGTAAAGGGGAAGGCAAACTGAAATTGTCAATAATCAAAAGTCTGTGTAGAATTGTAACTATGACATGATTGATTCTCTTATCTAATATTTCAATATGTCTCATTTTTCCTTCGAGCTCTAAATTACACATGCTACAGCTCTTTGGAGTACACACCTAAAATGAAGAGACTTTGAAATAGAAGGAATCAGCTTAAGTTGAATAACTGGGGTTTCTTTGTATACAACACAAACAAGAATAAGGTTAGCTTGAGCTTATATCCTGTACTTGCAAAGAATTGATATCATTTAATTCAGCTCTGTGAAATAGCTTGGCTAGTTATTTCGATTCACTAACAATTCTATCTGAAACACACTCTGGTGATTGGCCACATGCTGTCACAAATATTTGGCAGCCCATCTGTGCCATGACCTGMAGCTCAGTCTGACAATTTTAATGGCACGTGGCTAGTTGCTTCTAGTTAATTTAGACTGTTTTTCATGCCATTGCCTACAAGTCTAAACACTGCATACCATATGTAGACAAAAATTTAACAAAAAAGCCCTCAAAGCCGAGCACATCTTTTTTAAATAACAGTCTGTGAAAGCAGTGGTCTAAGGAAAGTGAGTTTTTAGCAGGGTAAGGAACATGGCTCTAAGCCATATTATAATGGCATTGTCTGCCTAGAGGTAGAAATCTTTTGGCAATTTCCAGTCTCTTTAGAACCATCAGTCTGATATGTATGACAAGGTAATTTGCATAATTTTGTAGTGATGTGGCATACAGCTTGTTTTTTTTAAAGAAATAAAAGAGAATTCTTATTCCATAAGCTAGTTTTTTCCCCGAGAAGGAAAGCAGCCAACTCTGCAAGCAGCACCCATATACGATGAATGTAGGAGTACACTGGCAGCCTTCACAACTGCATTACGGTGGCTTGAAATCTATATAATTCTAATTGCCTGGGCTTGGGGGAAAAATAGGGGCTGGTTTAAAATGCAAATGTTGTCCACAAAAAAACTTTTCTGTTTGTGGAAGAGTTTGAAAGAAAAAAAATGCACAGGCAAACACACGAAATGTGAGATTTGGGATGTCTGCCTTCTCCCTGCTTTTGTTTGTGCTGGGTTCCAAAAGCATTTCGGTTGGTTTGCTGTGATCACCTCTCCAGTGAGAGCAGAAGAGAGCAGCTGAATCCCGGCAATCATACAATGCTCTCAGGAGAAGCAAACCAGTGGGGAAGCTCATTCATAGCAAAGGGTGTGAATGAGGGCAGAAAGAAAACAAACAGTAGTTATGATGAGGCACTACAGAAGTCAAACATAGTGGAAATATTTGGTATTTGTGCTGACACTTCTTGGGTTTGCTTCAGCTTCAAAAGAAAAAATTCTCACAAGAAAAAAATAACAACCTTGACAGAACAAAAGGGGAAAAAATGATTTAGCTAAGATCAATTTTACATCCAATAATTTAGACAGGGATTTTGAACAGCCTGTATTTATATATTGCAGGTACTGTGGAACAAACATATAATCAGTGAAGCAGTTTATCTATAGTTTTCAGGTATTGTAAGTGCYTCACAGTGTTCAGTATAGTTCAATTTAGATAGCAGAAACACTTTACAAAATAATTCTATTCTGCCACATAACTCCAACACTGGAGGACACAAGGGACTCCTTTAGAAATCTCTTTGGCATGTTTTAAAATGGGTCCTACCCTGGGCTCATCAGAGTCTGCACACATGCAAATAATTTAAGCCTTGTTTACATTACTGAACTAGAAAATGTTTATAACACATCTTAYCACTGAGAGTCATGTAAGTATTGTGAATTGGAAGACATGTGACACAATTAAACACGCATGCAGGTATTTTTTAGATATTCATGAACAGCTATGCAGCAAGATTAATTTAAAACCTACAATGCTTTCTCTTACAAGATCTCAGCCAGGTGCTGGGAAAGGAGTTGGCAGGAAGTAGGAACAGACTTTTCTCAAGAAAATTCAGGTATAAACAAAAATTGTCAGGAAAAGGGATTCTTTTGGTGGTCAGATAGTCTTTGAAAATCTCTCAGGCTAAGTGAATTCACTGTGGTGTATATCTAACAACATACTTGCAGTTGAAAAAGAAATATAAGAAATTAGATTTTGGCTGCATTGATAGTGTTATGGCAGTACTTGTTTCCTACTTTTTTTTGTTTCAGTCTAAGTACACAAATCCATACAGTGTAGTGGAAATTCAGCAGTCATATTATACACTTATCAACACTAGAAAACTTTCCATGACCATGGTACACCACAGAAGAATCAAATTTTGCCAACACTTCTGCAGAGTGTGTGGATTGTCTAGTCTAAATATAGCCAATTCTCTGATGCCACACCTTGAAGCTGTGAATAAGTGCTGAAACTTAATAGCGCCAGACTAGATTTAAGCTTTTCGTAGAAATAATGAGCTAAATGCCCTTCTTACCTTCCTTAAAATACTGCATGAAAAACATTTCTGTCACAGAAGCCTGCCTATGTAGGCTTTGCCCTCAATAAAGCCCTAGTGCCTGCAGCTCCCCATTCACAGCACCTAATTTTGGAATGAAAGGATGGGAATACTGGGACGCTGCTTTCAAGCAGGGTATCGGGGGTTTGGTTTTCCCGGCATGCCTCTGAGGCACAGGTCTTCTTGAGAGTCTTTTCTGGTGCCTGGGAGACATAGGAGTAGTTTTCATGCTTTACCTATCCAGGGCAGTAAATTGACTTCACCCTGCACAACCACATTGCAAGTGTGACAGCCAAAACCAGCTCAGAGAGTCTTAAATGACACATGCAGAGCTGAGTGTTGCCAGCCAAAGGATGGGTGGCCACGGTGAAGCTAGTTCTCATGAAAGAAAGTGGAGGAGGAGCCGAGACGAGTACTGGAAACTTTGGTTTCTTGTTCTTAGCACTCTTAGAGGAACAGTGAGGGTTGGTCACCACTGAAGATAAATAAGACCTCCTTGTCTAGCAGTAGTTATACAGTCCCACCCCCAGCATCAGGCTCTAACCTGGCTTTCCAAGGCTTTGGCTGAAACAAAATTGRAGTGTCAAAATGACAGTGGAGCCTGCTTGTTGATAGCTGATGCTTGGCAATGCCTACTTTGCCTGCGCCCAAAGACAGCCCTGGCCATCGTGGCAGTGTATAGGAGCCAAAGGACCCTACAGGCCTTCTGCAATTCTGCCTTCTCCTTCCATTTCTTGTACCATGGAGGAGTACTGCAACATTGCGTGCCTTCTTACATACAAGCATACGCTTCAAAAGCCTTGATAGAAGTCTCATCAGGGTCACACAGACAAGGAGACGGTGTCTTTCCTAAGCATAGGTATAACGAGGTTGGAGAATCTAACTCTCTACACTGTAAAGCCTTTGCAAATGCTGACTTTCATATATCTCTGCTTTCTGTAGTTGTATGTGGATTTGCAGTTCTCAACAAATAACAATAGAATATGGCAGTGCAAATATTTGCCTTAATTTTGCATCCAGCATGAATTAAGGACGCTATGACATACTCAGATCTTAATTCCCAGCTCTGGTTTCTTTAATTAGAATTTGCCAGCTACAGTGCATTAAAAACACCCCACTCAAATGTATATATTATTCCAGAAATAGAAAGATAGTGTAGATATGTTTTAAACCAAAGTGAATTGTAGCTTAAATGTAAGGCAACACATTAATTATACTGAGCACCATTTCAAGCTTAGTATTTATAATTTTTCAATTATTTTATAATATTATTCTGCATTAATTCCTTTTCTATTCTGGATCAGCTATATTTCTGCAGTCCTTAGGATTAGCAAATGTTGCATTGTCAAAGTTGCTACAACTGRTTGTTGCTGGAGGCCTAGGCAGCAAATAATACCCCTTTGGGGGGGGTATCAGTACTTACACATATATGTTTGCTCCATTGTCTACTTGTCACTTAAGTGTCCAGAATAGCCCKGACATGATAAAAAATAATACTTTGTGTGTTTGCAAAAAGTAAGTAACACTACTCAATTTTCATTGTCTCCTTTATTATCATGGCAATGCAATGATGTATCTGYGTTCAATAACTCCCATCTAATTAAAAAACTGATTTTTTTGCCAATCAATGTGGTAAAATCCAATGGTATCTTTCCTTTTTTCAGTAATTAGTCTGACCTTGCAGAGGGTACCCTGTGCTGTACTTGTTTGAACTGTTCTCTGCTTGGATTTTCTCATCTAGCAGGTCGAAGCTAAACTGATATCTATCTGCAGGCCGTGTGGTAAGAACAGGCTATAAAAAGATAATACAGATACATTTAAAAGAGCAACAACTTTTTTCAAAGACTAGTAAAATAAAAAGATGTCTCCTATTCATAGTCTTAGACTCTGATCCCTGAACCTAGGAAGAACTTCAGTTCTTCAGATTTTCCCTTTGCTTGCCCTGTCTCCCTTGAGCTCAGAGATGTTAGCTAAGCTTCTCTTTCAGCTCTCTCACACAACTGGTCTCTCCCCTTTCCCCTCCTGAAGCAAAGATGTGCACTGTACATCTTTTAKCATTCCTTCAGCTCCTGCAACCTGCTGGAATTGCACGAAGATCTAAATGGTCGAGGTGGGATTAAATGCCTATTCTGGCTTTACTGGATAGGAATTGTCCTCATGAAAATTCTTGCAGCACTTTCTTGTTGTTTGGGCAACAGATAACTATTAATTTAAAATAATTGTGTGAATTAGGCAGCTTGTTGTAGTCAGTGGAGCTGAGAATTTAGGGTCAAATTATCCATGGAAATAGCTCTCAGTAGACCTACATTAGGAGGGAATTTGTCTTTTGGTTTTCAGGTAATGTGATATTTCTGTGAACTTTATAATTAAAGAGGATGCAAACTTGTTACTAAATCACTCGATTGACAAGGTTGCTGTACAAGTGCTAATGACTTCATTTCTCTTACCTCTTGTAGAAGAGCACTAATGTCTTTGTTTTCTTGCCATAAAACAAAGGCTCTATGAAACTGTCTCCTGGTTATAGACTGCAACTTAATAAATTTGAGTACACATGGAGATAACTTGCATCCTTTAACATAATATCCATCAAGCTTCTGGTGCAAACTGTGTTCTCTGTACTTGGTGGTTTTGGGATGTGTTATAGCAAAGCATTAGGCAAGCTACTGAAATGATGGTCACGGCTTTGTGAGAAATTTGGCATGCCAGGATGTGAAGACTCATCTGACAATGCTGAATTCTCTGTGGGCTATTCTCTCCTCCTTTCTCTCAGGAGAGCTTGATCTTTCATTTTCAGGAGATGTAGTATTTTTGTAAAATGTGTAATTAATCAGGGAACACAATGTAATTGAAATACTAATTACAGTTGYTTATTCAGGTACCAACATTTCTGCTACAGTATCAGTTGCTCAGATACGTTTGTGACTGTGGATTTTGAATCCATATTAATCCAATTACCCAGAATCAGTCCCAAAATAATTTGGTATGGACAGTCCCCTAAGCCAAAGCAAATTACCATTAAAGTTAGTGAAGCTTCTGAGGGAAATGAGCAATGGAGACACAATTGCAAATTACAACTCAATCGTATCTGGAGTCGTGATTTTTCTTCAAGTTTTTAAAATGAGTGCTTTGTTTTTATTTTTTTAATCCTTCCTTCCCATCACCTGGGACTTGCATGTTTGATTTAAATGTTCCAGGATAACCYACCATGTTGAAATACATGGCAGTAAAACAACCTGAGTCTGATGGCATTATCCTATCCTGTATGATAATTTCTGTGAAGGTGATGATTGCTGACATTTTCTGAGTCTGTTATTTATCCTGTGACATTTTTCTGTATGTCTGTAGATGCTCCTTGTGCTGAGGTGCTTGGAACTGATGTGAGGTTGGGCAACATTGAACCTGAAAGAAGGAAGGAGAATTGGAATGTGCCATTAAATTCTCAGGTTGGGCACAATGTGTAAGATATTTCCAGCATAAATCGATTGAATGTGGAAACCTGTGGTGATCATGAAACCTCTTTTCCTTCCAAATCCATCCTTTGGTGGAAAGGAGGCCTCTTACATTATGTGCAAATGACCCCTTCTGGAGCACACTTGGCATGGCACTGCCACGCACAGAGTAGCTCCGCCAAACCTGCTACACTTAAACAGTTCCCCTTCACACCGGCATGTATGAAAATAGGGAGCAGAAGAACCCTTAAGTGTACTCATGACTAAAATAAAATCAAACTGTATCACTGAAAGTAGTTCTCTTGTGGATTAGTCCCAGGAAGATTTTTCCACCAATGCATCTCTGTGAAACTCATTTCTTGGCTTACCCACTCACCATCTGCCTTGTGCTATAGTTGTCTTATGATTATGGAGTTCCAACTCACACGCTGACTGGGCAAAAAAGGAAAACAAAGGAGTTTAAAAATCAGAGTGAGATACTCTCTGTCCAATGTATTTCTAGTCTGAACATAACATTTTTGTTTATTGGGTCAGTTGCTTGGATTTTATTAATTGTCATAATGGAATGGAGCAATCTAGGAGTTTCAGGAACTCTCAGTTCAACCTGCCCTTGCTTTTACCTAGCAAGATGAGAATATACTCTTTCTTTTGTCCTACCTACTGTAGCTTTAGGAGTAGGGTGGATTTTAACCCTGAGAGGGAACAAAATCCTATGTGGACATTAAGGAGAAAAAAAATGATGGTCAACAGAGTTTGCAGATTAGTGCATGAACTATATAGTTCAGCTATAATAAACACACYGTTCTCTCAGTGGCAAGTTATTGTTAGTGATAATAATTAGTGATGATAACTTGAAATTATAATGTATCATGCCTTTCCTCACAGGATATCAAATTACTCTGCACTTTAACTGCTGAAGTATTGCATTTCCTTGCTGGTTAAGTAAAGTACATTTTCTTTTGCCCATTTCTCAGCTAGAGAAAAGAAGTCTTTTTTTTTTTTCAGTAGGGCAGAACTGTAATTTCCAAAGGCCCAGCACCTCTAAATAGTGAGGCTGAAAGATTGAGAAGGTCCACACCTAGAACTCAAGCTTTCTGGGCACATGGCTCACATGTTGATACAGGCTACCTAACATTTTTTTCCATTCTGAGTACAGTACTTCTCTATGTCAGCTCTCTGTTACCATGCAAGTCCATGCTTGTTTAACACGTGCTTTATTCTTTTTCTCCACTAAGATATTGACCAATAACACTGAGAAATGAGTTATCTTTCATCTTTCCTTAAACAAAGCTGAACTTTGAGGCTTTCTGATGAGAAGAAAACAGCTGTGACCTGTTATTGTACTCATCACTGACACAGGCCACATAGAAGAGAAACTCTTTAGTCTTTTACTGATTTTTATGTCCAGTCAGGTCTTCTGGACTCTGTGTTGTGGTGAAGTCTTGTRATTTTGAAACCTGTTTATTCCCAGCAGGCAATAACATCTTGTGGATAAGTTTGATTGACAATGCTATTATTTAGACTGTTGGACTGGTTTCATCCTAATTAATTTTGATTGTTATACTGATGATTTTCTCTCTTCTGGGTGTCAATGTATTCAGGCCTGTGATGGCTGTACAATCCTCTTTGTTTTTGAGGTACATTCTTGGAAGGCAACCTTATGAATCCTATTAGGAGAGTTCTTAAAATATGCAATAAACACTGATGGTTTGGGTTATCATACAAACTATGCCTATAAAAACTGTTGCACAATTATTCTGACCAATTGTTTAGAATCAATTTACAGATAAAAGGATATTTTATAGATTTACTTGGGTGAAGCTGGAATTGAGCTCAAAGTAGATTTAAAAATTCYAGCAGTAAGAATTCTAGTAATGTAACCTGAAAGAAAGACATTCTACAATGTCACTATTATTTGACTAAATATAGAAACAATGAGCAAGCTCTTACAAAAAAAAGAAAAAAAAAAGCTTTGAGGGAAGTGGAGATTGTTGGGTTAGGCTTAGTTTGATAGCCACTGACTGAATGAGTCAACATCATTTCCAGGTAGATGACTAATAAGAAATTCTGTTTTACCCAGCAGTGTCAATAACAGCACTATTTTTATTTGGCAGATGAGAGGTCAATTTCATAGAACTTTGTGAAACATTAGAAAGTGAAAAACCGATCTCATATGGATGTCTGTGTGCAGTTTTAATCTTCCTTCATATAAAAGAAATACTTACTTACAGAATGTCTCWGTTATATTGATGTTCATTGCTATTACTTTCTTCTGAACCTTGACATTGCCAGAGTTGCCATGATTGTAAAAAACAGATGTTTGATGCTGCTACAGATGATATACTACAGCAACTGAATGCCTTGTTATAATTTAAAATGCCTTGATAAATGGTACATATATAAAAGGAAAGAAAAGAAAAAGCAAAAGAAAAAAACAAGGGAACAAATAATAGATGACCCTTGGTAGAAATGTGTTAACAATTTCCTAAAGATTTTGTAAGCAAGCTACTTTTTAACAATGATTCAAAAAAAGTATAGAGAGTCAGCAATTTATGCAAATAGTTCACCCATAATTTAATGAACCTCCTTTAATGTTTTGGATAAATAGTAGAAGTGTTTTCTCTGAAGGAGAAAACATACACCTCTGTGACACTAGCAGGAACAGCTTGCGTACCCACCCACCTTAACAGCAATTTTGGTTTGCATTGACATCACTCTTGMCTTATATTTGGGGATCATATCACACAACAGGGACTATTGAAATAGAATATTTAGTCTAGAAATGCATTTGGGTTGCCTCTTGTGGACAGACGTGGGCAGTCTATTTTGGATGGTTCTGGGTTTTATTCTTGTCAGCTCCACTGAGACACAGTGGAAAGCAAATATCCTCAGGGACTCAGTGCCACCTCAGCTTCATGACCCTGATTTAATGAGTATTTCTGATGAAGGGCTGTCAGTGGAGAACTTCTTATACAGAACATATCAGTGTGCTGTAATCACTTCACAGAAGTTCTTTCCTCTCTTCTCACCCATAAGCTGGTGTTGCGACCAGTTGTGTTGGATGTCACACAGTTGGCTAAGGAGCAAAGGAAATTTCTCCGACACCAATCTTTTATATTTCAATTCTCTATGTATCATTTAGACTTTCAGGATAATCTGAAGTTCAGCTGTATTATATCACATTTATGTTGGTGCTGCTACTGGTAATGAGAGGTGGGCACACTTCCAAGAATAGCTATAATGAGTCAGAGCAAGATTAGTACCACCTTTGGCAGTGGGTAAGACGGGATGCCTAACGAAGACTATAAGAATAGATTAAAAATATACTGATCCTGGTCCTAAATACTCTTCCAAACCCCAGCAATGTGCAGCTGAGGGTCTGCCTGAGCTAGAAGAAGCTTTTGAACTTCCTCAACAGATTTCTCTTCCAAGAGTTTGTCTGGTTTCCACCTGAACCGTGTAAAGTTTTAATATCCACAGCCTTCTGTGGCAAGGAGACCCACAGTTTACCTACCTAATACATGAAGACGCTTCTCTTGTTTGCTTTAAACTGCAGGTATGTTAGCTTCTTTGGATGCCTTCTACGTTCATATCTTGGAAGATACAATGAACAAATACTCCCTCTTTGGCCTTGTCATGCCACTTGTCATTTTGTAGATGTCATGGCTGTTATATGTCTCTTGTAGTCTCTCCCTTACTCATGAAACCTAATTTGTTCAGTCATTCCTTCCATGGGGACTGACCTACAGCTTTTGCCATCCTTGCTGCCCTTCTCCAAAGCTTTTCCAGTTCTAGTAAGTACTTTTTGAGAYGGGTTGACCAGGATTCTACACAATATCTACACTTTGGATCCACACTGTGGCATAATTATATTCTTTATTTGCTYATCAGTAGTTCCTGACATTCAGTTTTCTCTTCTGACTGTTTCTTAGAACTCACCCAATGCTTTCATGGAAAGATATATTGAAAGCCCAGAGACGCAGAAAGGTCAGAGGTAAGTTTGTATTGCATTTTCTTGATTTTGTGATCTCTCTGCAGTTAGTATAATTTTGTGTCTCCATCCTCTACCTAGCTAAACCTACCAGAGTACAAGGAAAAAAATTGTTTTATGAACAGGGTACAAGGAACAGTAAAATGGAAGTCAGATAGTTTGGCTTCCAGAAATGCAGTAAACATTTCAGAGATGGCACTATGTTTTATTTGAACATTTTTAATGTAATATTTTGTTTCAAAATGGTAATAAGCTGACCTTTAAACAAACAAAAGAAACTATTTTATTTGGATTCAAAACACATAATAGTATTTTTTGCTAAGAGGTACTGCTGCTTCTTCAGAAGGTTGTAGTTTCATATTTTTAACACTTAGAAAGTCTAAATCATGCTAGTTGAGCAGTCCTTTTCTGCAGAAGACAGGTGTTGTGGTTTAACCCCAGCTGGCAACTAAGCACCACACAGCCACTCGCTCACTCCCCCACAGTAGGATGGGGGAGACAATCAGAAGGGTAAAAGTGAGAAAACTCGTGGGTTRAGATAAAGACAGTTTAATAATTGAAATTTWAAAAAAAAAAAAATTGTAATGAAAAGGAAAATAACAAAGAGAGAGAAATAAAACCCAAGGCAGACAAGTGATGCAAATGAAAACAATTGCTCATCACTAACCGACTGATGCCCAGCAGCGGCGTCCCTCCTGCCCACCTACCCCCTAGTTTTATTGCTGAGCATGACATCACATGGTATGGAATATCCCTTTGGTCAGTTGGGGTCAGTTGTCCCAGCTGTGTCCCCTCCCAACTTCTTGTGCACTCCCAGCCTACTCGCTGGTGGGGTGGGGTGAGGAGCAGAAAAGGCCTTGACTCTGTGCAAGCACTGCTCAGCAGTAACGAAAACATCCCTGTGTTATCAACACTGGTTTCAGCACAAATCCAAAACATAGCCCCATACTAGCTACTATGAAGAAAATTAACTGTATCCCAGCCAAAACCAGCACAACAGCGTTGTGAAAAATAAGAACCACATTTTCAACTAGCTAGACAGAAATCAGGAAAACATTTTTAAAATCTGGCAAATTTCATCTAAGAAGAATCAAGGAGCATTAATATACCTGGTAGGGGTAAATCTGAAATATACCTCCAGAGAGCAGAGCGTAACAAACTCATTCCTTCAACGGAGTACTATTATACCTTTTGTATATTCGTACTGTACTTTCCTATAGGCATTAATACTTTCTATTGATAAAAATTTTGTGGCATCATTGTATATGGCTGTGAAAGTCAGTGCTGCTGTGTTTGACTGCCTCTTGCTTGACAAAAAGGTGCTTGCTTTGAAACCTGTTCTTGTGTTCTGTGAAATGCAGCTGTATGAGTTTCACGATGGCTTTTAAGTTACAATTTTGTAAATAAAACATCTTAATGAACACACTTGAAAAGTTAATGGTCTATAACATTGCTTAGAGAATGCATTCATTTTGTTGACTTGCAAATTATGTCTTCTGGTTTCTATACTTAAGACAAGCACTCATAACTGCCATTATTGAAATCCAGGTGACACCTTCCTGCAGAAAAAAACAATTTTACCTATTTTTATTAGCACCAACTTCTGTTTTGCATTTGAAATTGACTTATCATTTCTTCTTAAAACAAAAAMCCCATGACTTACCATGTGTTTTTTGGGTCTTGTTTTTGTTTTTCTTTCATTCTGTATGATGCATCCTGCCTATAATGATATGCTCATTATTATTCTGGAAGGGAGCTTCCTATTTGTACCATCGCCCTTTCTGATAGTGCTTCACTGGCTCCTAGAGGTCTCATTTCCATCCTCTAGGGCTCATATCAGTGACAATTGTCTGACTCCCGGCTGTTACATTAGGAAGCAAAATAAAGCACATAGTTATAATGATAGCAAAGTAATTAATGACACTTTTCCAATAAAAAGCCCACAGAGTAGGATGAGAAAATGGACATCACATTTTTAGCTAAATTTGCCGTCACCAGAATGATGATTGCAGCTGGGCTTATGGGGTAAAATTCAGCAATATTCTTGACAACAGCTGAGGACAGATCAGCTTGTCACATCCAGAAAGAGACGGAGGCTTTTTTAGATTATTTAGTGATGCCAGATTTAAAACACATTGTATCAGTCTTCATGGTTTTGTGAAAAGCGCAGAATTCTGACAGTCACAGAAAAGCTAGGTCACTCTCTTAATGCTGCAAGCTTATTTTCAGCAAAACAAGTGCTCTCAAAATGCTGAGAAGTATGTTGAGCTGCCAGAATGGATCATTTAAAGCCTGTTTGAATGGTTTTAATGGTATGATATATTCTTTATAACCCATCACACTGGTATGAAAGAGTCGTCGCTTGTCTTACTGGATCATTAAACTGAAAGTAAATCTATGAAGAAAGGCGATCCTAGTAGTTGTTAAACAGCATTTCACCTCATAGTTTTAATTACCTAATTTAGTTTTCCTCCGTAAATTAGTATACTTTGTGTGCCTGCTTAGATGCTTTCATCATTTATCTGGTATTCAGTTTCAATGATTTCTCAAGGACTAGCTTATAGTGGAAATATAGTTAGATTCAGATTCAAGAATATGTAATTGTCAGTAAGCTCCCAAMTGTGCTTGGTTTTTTTCAGTTTTAACAATTTAGCAGTTGGCAAGAGTTAAAGATAAAACTTTACCTGGTTTTAATATTTTGCACTTATTATAGATAAAATCAGAGATTAAAAGTGTAAATGTGTGTAAAGATGTAAAAAATGTAGATGAAAAGTACATTATCCTTCAACTTCATGTAAAGCACTACAATTTCATTGGGTTGTAGTAATTTCATTTTATTAATAATCTCTTTCTCACAAAAAAAACTTTTGTTTTAGAAATGTCCCAGGTGTCTAGCTAATGGAATTCTTGGTGCTTAATTGAATCTGATTGTGTCACAGATCTGCAACCAAAAACTGCAAAACTTAACAAAGTAAACAAAGCAATGYAGTACTTAATATTATCTCAAATCTGAAAATAGAACAGGCCATCGGAGAGCACACCTCCATGGTGTGTGCCACATTAGTTCCACTTCTAATAAATATTTGATCACGACTTGTGCTATATTTTGTTTATATGGTATCTCCTGCAGTTTTTATACCAAAGAAATACTGTTTATTTAAGATATATTTTGTGAAAGAAACAATTTTTAAAGAAAAACAGATTCATATGTCAGCTATGAKGAGTAGCATTGAACAGTCCCTTAGAGATCTATGGTTCCATAACATTTGTATCAATTTTATGAGATCTTTTTGAATAGCAGTGTTCCTGCATGTCGTGGTTTAACCCTGGCAGCACCTAAACACCACGCAGCCGCTCGCTCACCCCCC
>JAYKAV010003421.1:2609956-2625190 GCA_035582835.1 Phoebastria nigripes | reverse complement strand
AAAAAAAAAAAAAGGGAATTCAGATGCACAGTTGAATTACAATGTGTTCCAAGTTTTGCTGCCTTTTTAAATTTCCTTCCTTTCTTTTTTAAATAAAAGGAACCTCAGCTCTAAAAGAGCCTCTGAACGAAGGGAAGGGATCAGTGCCTCATGATCAGACTTCCAAAAATCTGTGCTGGTTAAACTATGTTTATAGTGATAAAACACAAAAGCAAAGGAGGAGTAATAAATTCTTGTAACCTAAAATGAGAAGCCACTATATTCTCTGTTGAACACAGACAAAGCAGTGGATCTTCGGGGCAGAGTTACTAGTTGTTCGTTTTGTCTGTTTTTTTCACAGCTCCTGACAATCACCAAGCTTCAACTTGAATTAGGCAAGGACTACACTGTGCAATGGAGCTAAAATGCCTGCAAAACAACATTGGCCATACCGCTGAATTTTCTCATTGTTTTAAAACTATCTTTCAACTTTCATACCACCTCTTTGTCATCTTAGAATACTTTTAACTATACAAACATACTAGTACAGTTGGTTCATATTAAGGTATTATGTGTATAAAGCAGTCACATTTCAGTATTGTTGAAGGTTACAAGGTCTCCATGTGATGCAAAATCTGTATTTTAAACGGTATGGCACTTCAGTGTAACTTTGTTATATCTTTCAAAACTGAGAACCGAATGTAAAACTCCGTGTTTTCTCAGAGTAGAATTTCTGGCTGACTTCATGTGTGCCAAATTTTGTAAAAAAAATATATGGTTGGTGTTACCTACGTGGATTTGGGGCCATTATTCTGCCCATAATTTCTTTGTTTCAGGGCCAGTCTCACGTTGGCTACCATCAGGCATGGATGATCAACTTGGATGATCCCAAGTGGTTTGCTTCAAAGTTAGAAGGTAATTCTTGCTTTGGTATGTTTTTCTTAAATAAGCATAGCCAAACATTTTGTCTTTTTCTTTGTGTGCCAAACCAGAGAAATTTCATATTATGTAGTCAAACCTCTGAAGACACATAAAATTTTGCTATTAAATACACGTGAATTGCATGAATAAAAATTTTGGATATGTTTGGTTTTGATAAAGCTATAAATAGGCTCATTTACATAGCAACTTACTCATGTTTAATCTTCATGATTTTTTTTTTTTTTTTTTAATCATTGTAACCTGATGGGCTGCCAGGATATTTTGGAAGTTCTGCTGAAAACAGATAGCAGTCCAAAGGAAAAATGAGTATGGAGTCATATGTTTCCTGAAATATAACCCTCAAGGAATATAGGCAACATTCTAGGACCATTTTACAGAAATATGTCTCTTCAGATATTAGCATAATATTTCATCGGGAGCAGTGTGATATCTGGCATGAAAACAAGCTTTTTGAGTAATGCCACTGTTCAAACAAAGGATACTGTAATATCCTCCAGTTTCTAAAGAGAACTTGGTTCAAACGTTCATGAGTAATTTATCCGATGGTTACAAGAGTGTCTCCACAAACCTATATATCATTCCTGAGCTAGTTTTACCCTTTTCTGATTTGTTGCACAAGTTTCTAGGCTTTCAGTTTTGAGAATTTACCCCATTCTAATTGCAATAATCACCTAGGCAGTAATATTGATTTGACGATACCTCAAGTTTTTGACTCAGACAGTAAAACTTAAGTTATGAAATATTGTTTTAAAGTGGCTAACACTGTATTGTTTCAGGCTGGTACAAATAAGTATACCAGACAACCATTACATTTTAAATTAGATGCTCTAAATAAAGTAGATCTTTTCTAGCAAAAGGGGACCAAAAATTCCTTTTATCCATGAGTCATCATTGTCTAACAGTATCCAATTGCCCTTTGCTTTATTATTTTTCCACTTTTTAATGGCATTACATAACCATCTTCATCAAATCTTTGAGACATTTATGTCTATATAAGACATTTTTTTGCCACAATATCCTTTTCCTGTCTTTCTCTCTCATATTTATCACCTCTGTATCTCCATCTGAACACTTGTGGCCACAAATGCTCAGCTCATTTTCAATGCTCCTGAGATGTTTTCTTGTGGGTGAATAACAATTTTTCTGTCAATAGTATCACACCAGTTTTGGCATTTTACTTATTATTTTGCCATTGCGATTGCCTTCCATTCCCTTTGGACATGTGCCACCAGGTGCACTTCTTCCAATTCACACAGAAAAATCTTTCATTTAACAAGGTCCTTATTTAATACTAATTTAGCTCTAACGGTCTGTAATGCATATCCCTCCATCACTACTGGACATGCATTCCTGTTATAACTACACTGTGATCCCACAGTGGCTGTGTAGTTAAGAGGAGTTTTTATCCACCTACAATCTCAGTTGTATATATCCTTTCCAGGTGAAATACCAGTAAGGCTACAGAGAGGATGCATTCCTGACCTTCTAGGCTTTTATAATTGAGAGCGTCTAGACATGAGCTGGTGTTTACAGCAATGAGACTGTAAGGATTTTGGTAGTGATCATTGGACTGGAATAAAAGGGAAGGAGGCAGAGGTGGAGAAGCACCCCGGTAGGAAATCTGGGGGGGGAAGAAAGTCAGACTGAGGTGCAGCACTATCTGCAGGTCCCAGTAGCGTGGTTTCTGGGGAAGGAAAGTCAGTAAGCAAATGAGACTATTCTTCTTTTCTAATAAACTAAGTGGAAGATTTCCCTGGATCCTTCTGGAGGATACAGTGATCCTTACAAGAGCAGCTCTGAAATTAGTGCCTTTGGAAAGATTTTGAGGAATTTCTGGATTTCATGGATTTAAAAAATAAGAAATTTATAGAATTATATTGGAGAATTATATTTGGAGAGCTTGTATTTTTTTTCTACCATTATTTGTTATGAAACTGTTGTTAATAAACTAGGTACACTTTTATATGCCCCTGTGCAAAATGATTTTTTTTTTAGTTAGGTAGATTTTTAATAATCTACAGATTATTTAACAGGTAGAAGCATTTTCAACGGATATGATCTGTCTTTGAAAAGCATTATCTTACAGAATTCAGAATTAACACAATTACTCCAAGTAGTACTTTCCTTTGGGAGTAGTCTTTCCTTTCTTAAAATAGTTCCATTCGGAGGTCCCTGTTCTCCTTTGGCTTGTGGCTGACAATGTCATGTAAGACAATGGCAAAGCTATTATAGTGCAATGAAGTGTCCTATGTTACAGTGGGGTGTTTGATTTGAGATAAATATTATTGGAATACAGCTTTGGGTAATAGTGCTCTACAGAACTTGAACCAGAAGGAGAACTACTAAAAATTATATGGAAAGTGACCCCATGTATTCTGAAGCTTACATTTTTTCCTTCATACATAAAAAGATGTTGAAAAAAAAATTTACAGAAGACTTGATTCATCCTACACTACACATAGGTATGACCCCATACCTATTTTAAAAGACTATGCCTATTTTTAAAGACCACCTTACCTTTTCTTTTCATTCTTCTTATGACACAGCAATACCATGAAACTACTAGATATGACAAAATATAAACGCATTAGCATTGGGAGATCTTCTTGGTGATGCTTCAGGGAGAAAAATGTCATATTGCATTCCTAATTTTGAAAATCTTTCTGGTAAAATTTCCCAGCTGTGGGGCCCTTCGTTACAGGAAATAGGATTTCAATAAGAGTTACAAAAAAGCATTCTCAGGCTAAAATTAGGTAAAGTTACTCCTTTGTGAAAAGATGTCATGTACTGAATTCATTAGCTTTTATATTTCCTTCATGATAAATTAGGACTGTTATGCAAAGTTTCATATTACTATAGTAACGACTTCATTTGCTTTAATTTCCCAATTTCTTTTGTTAATTTTAAAATTAATTTGGGTTAATTATATATGTTCACAAAAGTGTATTATCAACTGAAATGAAATTCTTTATTCCACTCTAGTAAACTTTGTAGACAGTACAAGGTCATGCTGGTAGTCAAGCTATTCCTTCCTTGGAGCAAAGTTTTCCTAGAGTGAGTGATGCATTGTTAAATCTGTAGAGTTAGTAAAAGATTGCTTCTTTATCAATACTTCCTTAATAACGCAGTTCAATGTTGACTGTAAGGATAACTRCTTACCAAGGCCCTGCAGAGCTGCTGCTGTTGTTTTGGTAATTTAAGGGGTATTTCTTAGGGTGCTTCTTGTATGCTGGTCACTATGAAAGTAATTGCCAACTCATCTTGGCTCTGGCATAACCCATAGCTTTCCTGTTCACCCAAGGATGTTGCAGACACTCCTTTCTTCTGCTGGCAGTGTAGCAACCTTGGCTCCTTACGGGAGCCACACAAGCACCTATCATAAAAGTTATCCTGCTCTCAGGAAAAAACGCTATCCGTATGCTCCATGGCCACTTTTGCATCCTGTAGAGACACCAATTTTAGACTACAARCATGATGGGATTGAGGTTTTTTTCCTTGGTTTGGCTAGTTCCCTGCTCCTGTCATTCCATTCTCTTGCCGTGTCTCCCCTGCCTTTTTCTCTTTCGAGAGCCGTTGTCTACTGCTGATCTTGTGGGACACCTAAGTGTCCGATTCTCCACGGATCGTGACTCGGTTCAGACCCTCCTGTGCACCATGGGGTCACTCCAGTTGCAAAATCATTTAGCTGCAGGCTAGACTGGGAGCTTTGCTCTCCCAGCAGCCATCAAAGAGGAGAGGATTGCCTGGTCCTTCTACCTTTTTACCCCAGGCTGAGTCACTAAGGTATTTTCCTCCCTATTTGATTATGTTAAGTAATGGCAAGAGCTTGAGTTAAGGAATTGAGTGTTAAAACGATTTGCTATGCAAATAGTGCAATTTGGACTCATGATTTTGCGGTGGTGTTTAAAGGAGATGAGATTGTATGAGAGAGCRTCTTAGAATGGAAATAAAGTGGCCACAAGGTAATATACTTGTGTTGGGAGATTTGTCATGTGGAGAGCGTAAACACATCTTAAGAGAAAGGTAAAAAAACCCCCAGCGTATATTAATGGGATAGAGCAATGCAAAAATTTATGGTGCTGAGCCTTGCGGTGACAGTGGTATTAAAGAACCTCAAATGAGCTGCAAGATACATGAGTCTTCTGGTTAATGAATGATGGTGTTAACACCTCAAGGTGTAGAAGGAAGGGGTGTTTGTGTCTTCCTTGAACATGTAAAAACTGTACCTGCTGGTTTTTGGAGCTGCTTTTAACAATTTTCAGCTACTGTACCTTGACTGGGTTTTTGTGGTGTTTGCTGTACCCATGATGTGACCAAAGTGTCAAGAAATAAACTTTATCAAGCGAGAACGGCAGCCCAGCAAATGCTCCGCACCATGCACCTTTGTATTGTTTACTGCTTCTGTCTCTGAACTTGCTTAGGACTCAAGGAAGGATAAGCGTACCTGTGGAGCTTGCAGAGGAAGATCCAATGGGCTGAAGAAGAGGATCACATTTTCTAATCCAGACGTCTGGAAGAGGGAAAATGAGTTGTAACCTTCTACTGAACACACCAGATCTTCAGCGAGTAGAAAGCAATTCAGTTAAACAAAATCAGTGCATATAGATTTGCACARGTGGAAGGCTGAGGTTTCCCCGCACTGGGTGTAAGTACAACTTCCTCTGCATCATTGTTTGTGGAAGGTGTGACCTATACAACAACACTTGCAGCGTTGCCGGCCCCCAAAGCTTTGTTCAAAGTCTGGCACTATTTGATGTTTTCATTCAGACTCCCACTTGAAATTACAAGTGACTGTAAAAATATCAGGTGTTGTTTTGTTTTTGTTTTTTTTTTAGAAAAAGCTTCCAGCTGTTGTGTTTAGAGAGAAAACCTTGAAACCAGTATGACCAGAATCTTTAAGGATTTATAAGGCATGCCTGTGTAAAACAGAAGCATCTAAGAGGATTATTTAACATTTCGGGATTTTAATCCTTCATCATAGTGATGCAAACATTACCTCCAGGTGCAAGGCTACAGTTTAGCTGTCACTGTGTAGGTTAAATGACATGGAGGGGACTATGCTAATGGAGATCATATGTCTTTGAACTTTGAGGTTTCCCACGTCTGGAATGGTGTAAGTATGAGCTGATCCATACTGCCTGCGTGAGCCCTCGTGTCACTTATGCAGACCAGCCCGCCTACTGAGTGGTTACTAAATTACCATACAGAAACAGAGGCGTAAGAAAATTAGATTCTTGGCGCTGATGTTATTCACATCTTTCACTTATTATTAGAAATATGTGAATATTAAATATTCACCCTTTTTTAAAAAAGCTCCCAAGCCTTTAATCCTTTTGTTTTCTTACAATGAACATCTATTATTTCTACTGGAAAAAAAATGCAAAGCTGAATAACACACTGTAATAAAATGTCTAAATAAGTAAAAAGCTGGCGAGGAATCAGTATATAATAATGGTGGCTTTGCTTTGTTTCCTGCTCAGTAGCAGCAAGAAGCACAGGCGCTGGCTGGAGGACCATCTGCAGCAAGGACAAAGAAAGTCATAGACACAGTCAGCAGACAAGCTTTGACAAAAAAATGCGAAGGGTCAAAACAGTGATTTCATTAAGCAGCTACTTTCAGAATTATCTTTTCCTCACTCCAAAAGCTGGGAGACAATCTGTCATTTCAGCTTTTGTTCAATAATGACCTGAAAAAAAGGTAATAGGTTAGGAATTGTGGATAATGAAGTTAGGACTTAATAAGGTGTGTTTTGGGTGTTATTTACTAACTGGAGTTTTTTATTGCTTTTAGGTTAATGTYGGTATTGCAGCTCCATAATTTCACCTTAAAATACTTGGTATCTTTTTCTTTATTTTTCTAATGAAGTGAAGATATTAACCTTCACTTAAAAAGAATAACTAAAGTTTCTGGCCTTCCTAGTTGCAAAAAAGAGTAAAAAATGTGTGTAAGCAACTTCACAAGCCAAGAAAATTCGAGAGAGTCCCCAGTTATTATTATTTTTTTAAAATAGCATTAGAAAATATATCAGTCGCTATTTTGGATCTGCCTGATGTATGACTCAAGAATCCTTGGAGTTGGCAGACTCTTTGGCTTCCTAGTGGTCTGTGCATATGTGTCTTCAAACTGTCACAAGTAGGTAGTATAAGTATTTATTTTATGTTAGTGTGCATTTTGACAGCACGGACTGGTGTGATTTGGGCTTTTAAATCCAAGACTCTGTTTTGCCTATGGTTGAATTATTAGACTGTACATGCTTTAGTTAAGCACATATGTGAATTTATCGATTTCTAGAAGGCAAAAAATTAATGATATGCCTTAGGAGGTTTAAGAGACAGTTTTCCTTCTTTTGTAAGGTCTCAAAAGAGGGGAGGGAGGTATCTCTTTTTAAAGAGATTTAATACCTGATACATACATTTTTGTTTCCTGAAACCAGTTCTTCAGTTTTTCACCAATTAGGTTTCATATGAAGCAATACACTTTTTTTACTCAAAGCAATGAACTGTAGCTTGAATGTTAACCTTGACGTGTCCATGTTCAGAAAATGTCTCTGATGTCTCTAGATCTGCTGGCAGAAGTGAAGATTCCTTTCTGCGGGTACATTTCAGATAGGAAGGAACACCAAAAAAAAAAAAAAAAAATCGCATAAGGCTGAAGAACTTGAGCGAATGAAGACTTGAGAGTAAAACCTAACAGCTGTTCCCAACAATAGGACTCCAAAATGGGCTTGGTCTGTCAGCTTATGACAGGCCTCATGAACAATTCAGATTTAACACACTGCCAAATTTCACCCTTCAACAATGCCTTCATTTTCTGAAAAGTCAGCATTTCTTGAAAAAGCATCTGAGCTCTGTTAAAGTAATTTTGCTAGCTGACTCAAACTGTGAATTCAGATATTTGAGGAGGAATAAGTACTAATGAATTAAACTTCTCTCTGTTTGTCTGGGGTTTTTTTCAGCTTTGCTATGATGGGTGTTTTCATCAAACTGGAAATCAAAAATGCCTTTCCATGCTCTGCATGTTGCCCGAAGCAGAGCAGAAGGATCAGGGCTCTTGCTAAAGAGACTGTCTGACTCTTAAGAAGGTCAAGGTGAAGGAGGGGGGACACAAAGAAGTTTGAAGGGGGTGGCACAGGGGCAGCTGTTGGACCTGATAGGCCTGCAGACGCACTCAGTAGGTTTCAGTGTGAATGTGCTGCAGCAGCCCAAAGCTTCCTTAAGAACATGGACAATGCTAACCCCTTTGGAGCATCCTTGAGATGGCAGAGCAGAGCTGTGAGGATGTAGCTGAGAGTTACTGGTGATATACTTTTTAATCTTATGTACCATCAGGAGCTAGCAATTAGCTGGAAGCAAATATTAATTTTCCTTTTCCCCCTTTGTTTATAGGCAGTGAAGTCAATCCTAAAGTTAACACTGTCAGCTGCAAATGACAAGTTCAAATCACTTGCCTGTAGGACACTTCACATTTTTTAATATCCCTAATGCTATCTCATTACAGCTTAAAAAATAAAGCAGCAGACAATAGATTTTGATCAAGTAGCGCTCTCAAACACATTTGGATATTTCCATACCTTGAAGCATGAATGGTGAAAGAGAAAATGTACTTTTTTCAAGCAATCTTGTAATTTCTTTCTCAGCTGAAAGGATAGATAATAAATAGTGGCAATACATAAGATTTGGCCCTACTAAGACCTACCATTTGCTATCTTGAAGAACAGCAGTTATTAATTTACAGACATAATCAAGTGATTTATCGTCATGATTATGGTTCAAACCATCGTGACACTTGTTCCTTCTACATTGGACTCCTTCTCAGTTCCTGCTTTTTGTGTTCACTAGTTATAAAAAAAGAATGAGAGGTTTGGAGTTTTTTTAGAAGCTTTGTTATAACATTTTTTTCTCTGATTTCAGGTCTTAACAACTGAATCATCACAAGCACCTGAGAAACATGTACTGCACTAACTACAGTAAGACTTTCAGCAATGATTGCTGTATTTTAGAGATTCACAACAAGTAATTTCCTCATTTGCACTAAGAGCTGCAAAATTTCTGTATGTTCAGTTGGAATTCTTATCTTTGCAATCACTAGCATGGCTTGTACTGATATGTATTTATTTATTTATTCATTTTCTAACTTGACCTATTAAAAATTCATATATAACACTGGATTCAATTTTAGACTATGTTCACTACCTCTGACATACTTTGTTGGCTCAAAAGTTTTTTTTGAATGAGGATAAAGGCCCATGGTTTAGACACACAGAAACCTATTTATCTACAAAAGATAGAGTTTATACAATGTCTAATTGCATTTCTTTTAGAAGAACTACACATAGTTTGAAAATTAACTTCAAACATGTTCTACTTTTCCATGACAATGAAATTATTCAATTGACGTTATTTCTGTATCTGGTTAGTAAACAAAATCAAAACCTTTTGGCTGTCAATTGCTATAAAATGAACACTACTTTTGTCCGAGACCAAGCTCACAGTGTCTGATCTTGAATTGTGAGGTGTTTTGGGAAAATGAGACAACTTTGAATGAATTCAAATTCATTCTCTCCAGAATCTCTTTGGGGGAAAAAATGTTTTGAATGCATTTGTGAGGCTTTCCCAGTTCTTTGTCTTGCTTGGCCAGATTTGCATTAATCTCAGTTTGACGTCTGAAGGAGACTCCAGGGCAGGTACGTATTTTTTATTCTTATTTTTTTCATGAGGAGTTTTCTTGCTCAGTTTCTCCTTAAAATTATTCACAGTTGTTGTTTTTTTCCTAAACATAGGAATCGTCTGTGTCCGCTTAAGCAGCCTATAATATGTTGCAAAGCTGAACAATGGTGTGCCCTCATGCTCAGATTTGGAGCTGCGATAAAAATTTCCTAGGGAACTCTGGTAAGGCTTCTGTCTAGAAATTTTTATAAAAGAGCTGCCTCACACTGGTTTTCAAAGCTCTCTTCTGAACACTGGTTATTGAAGCTTAAAGAAGAAAAAGATGCCTATGGTGTGGCAAGCATTTACTTTGTTATAGCCATTAATGAACTTTCTGAAGGTGTTTTCTTCTCAGTCGATCTCCTTATTGAGCTCACAGGCGCTGGTAGAGCCCTGGAGGGTGGTGGTGCAGCAGACAAAGCTGTACTGTGAACCACATTGCTCATTCCAGATGTTCACTGCAGTCTTAGAAGAGTGCTGAAGAACTGGTTAAGGTGTGTGCTGAACCTTCTTCAGGTTGAATTCCATCAAACTCATCACACCTTACATTGCTTGGCAGTATTCTGCAAAGGTCTGAGGACTTTATCCAGGTTTCCATTTACTCATGATAAAGAAAATAAGGTACAATCTATAAAAAATGAAGGGGAAGAGGTATCAACCTAAATTTTCCTTTGCTCCTGTTTAGCAGTGCCAGCGTAGTTTAACAATTCAATGCTGATCAAGCCAGAAAGAACATGTAATGACTTCAGCTGAAAGGCTAAGATACTCTTTTCAAATTAAGGAGTCCTAGTCTCCAACCTCTGCTTCAGCACTGTGTATTTTATTTACTGTTTATGTAAAATAGAGAAATAACCCTGAAAGCACCCATTCTTCTCTCCAGATGAATATAAGAATGGGAAAAGTGTAGTTACAGTTTCTCTTAGCTCTCTCTATGGGTTGGGATTGTTCTAATGGAGCTTCTAAAACCTGATCTTTTTCAGTATGAAGAAGAGCTGTGCTTCTGTTTTTCAATGGGTWGKTTTTTTTTTTTTTTTTYAGTTGAACACTGGAACAAGTCTTCTGTGATTTCATTGTCAAAGAGGAAGATTTTGGGGGCAGGAGTCACATCCATGTGATCTGCTTATTATTTGATGGTGGAATTTTATCAAGGGTTTCCCAGGAGCCATCTAAGAGCTGTGCTGAATTTGGACTAGTTTTCTGCTTGTGTGCATCTGCCTTATTAGTTTGCTAACATGTCCTGAAATTCTTGGGAGCAAATTCATCACCAGTATAAACCCACTTACGGCAGCAGAGATACAGCAGGAACAGATTGGGCCTCCTGCCAACAACCTGTTCAATCTTATCACGTAGAATCTGAGACTCTCACCAAAATGTTGATTTGACCCAATTATTTAACTTTTGCCCAACTAGGATRTTTGTTTTGTCTCAGGAAAAGTAAGCTATTACTCAATGTATGCAGGATCTGTAATGTTCAGGTATATGCAGATATATTTACATTTAAACTAGCACAACTGTGCCCGTACTGCCAGGGAAGGACTTGTGCGTAGTCCCCCTGTCCCCATACCTCGGAGAGGAGCCCGAGTGCGGGGGAGCCATGGGGTGCTCCTACCAGAGCAGGTGACTGGGCACCAGCACCTCACGTCACAGACCACAAGGCATTTGTTCAGCAGGGCATAGCAGCCAGAAACTTCAGGGGCTGTAAGGCATGCTGGGATAACAATCCAGTGACTGCTTTGAGTGGCTCGACCCTCTTCTGTTCTCTAGGTAAAAAGCTCTATATGTCACTAATCAAACCATAATTCACTTAATGTGACCTCACAGTGACATATATGTTTCATTGAGGCCCTGCAATATTCTATTGTTGTGGTTTAACCCGGCAGGCAGCCAAACACCACACAGCCACTCGCTCACTCCCCCCACCCCATGCGGGATGGGGGAGAGAATCGGGGGAAAAAAAAAAGTAAGATTCGTGCATTGAGATAAAGACAGTTTAATAGAAAAGGAAGGGAAAATAATAATAATAATAATGATTATAGAATATACAAAATAAGTGATGCACAATGCAATTGCTCACCACCTGCCGACTGATGCCCAGCCAGTCCCTGAGCAGTGGTCACTGCTCCCCAGCCAACTCCCCCCCAGCTTATATGCTGAGCATGACATCATATGGTATGGAATACCCCTTTGGCCAGTTTGGGTCAGCTGTCCTGGCTATGCTCCCTCCCAGCTTCTTGTGCACCTGGCAGAGCATGGGAAGCTGAAAACTCCTTGACTAGTGTAAACACTACTTAGCAACAACTAAACCATCAGTGTGTTATCAACATTATTCCCATACTAAATCCAAAACACAGCACTATAGCAGCTACTAGGAAGAAAATTAACTCTATCCCAGCCAAAACCAGGACATCTATTCACACCAGAGTAATGCAAATCTGTTCAGATCTGAACTATATAGGTTGTTAAAGCAGAATCTTCTCGCAGCTCTCACTGAAGCTTTCCCATCTTTGCCTGGTTTTGTCTCAGGTTGTGTCTTGGTAAGACCATTATCCTGCTTTCACCCGGTGCTTTTCACCTAAAGACTTTAGAAGCATTCACAGAACTATTTTCATCGTCATTACCCGTATGGAAAAATCATGAAACAAGCAGATGATGAATGCATGATGATTGGCAGCTGACAGTCAGCTAACGAGTAGCTGACCTGGGAGTGGAGCGCAGACCTATGGCTCTTTGCACTGAACAGTCACTTGCGCTTCAGTACACAGAAAGGTGATAAGGGCTGATATCTCCTTCTTCTGAAGGAACAAGGGCTGCATCTAGTATTTCAGAGAAGGAGGAGACCTCAGTCGGCAGCTGCCTTGTCATGTGCAGAAGGTAAATCAAGATAGTTTCTTTCCCAGGCTTGAGGGATGAGTCTTTGAGCACAGGGTTCCCCATTGCTGCCTCTAAAAACTGCTCAGCCTTCTTCCTTCCTTGAATATGACCATAGCTGCACTGAAGAGCTCCCAATTTGCTGAACTGTGATCGCAGAGTGGTTTCAGCCATGCAGACATCGCATGTGGGGAGTACAGGAGTGTGCTCCCATTGGATCTGTGATAGATGTCCTTCCATGACAGTTAATGATTACGTTCCTGACTGAACTGGTAATCTGCAAGCCGCTTCTTGCAGGAATTAAGATGTCCAAACTGTAACTTAAAGTAGATGTTTGATACCGAAACAGTGAAAAAACAAATCTCGTGAAACTGTAGAAAAAGCATAAGCTATTTCTTTTTCCTAACATGGTCCCTTAGCTGAAAACTCAATTATCAGCACAACTGTCTGAATGAATACAACCAGGGAGCTAACTATGACCAGCTAACAAGTTTTTCAAGTTGTATGTGATTTAATTAAAAATGGACCTGTTAAAAACTAAGAGATAAATGTCTCTTCTTAAATTACTACATTTTTAACAGTACCTAATTTCCTAGCTTGTTTTCCAACACTATTCTCTACAGTCTAGCCTATACTCCTGGGCTTCTAGTAATTCTGCTTACCAGCTGTCAGAAATGAATCAGCTCTTAATTCCTGGAAACCAAAGCAGGACACAGCAGAGACCATGCTGTTCCAGCTCTTGATTTAATAGAGTTCTTGGTCATCTTTATGGTTTCTCAGTGTCTCCAACTGAAGAGCCTTCCCCATTCCTGCTTCTTGGAGTTCAATATCACATCTTGACCTGAAAGCCCTGTGCTGATATCCTTTGTAGACTAATGGAAAATATACTCAGCTAGGAAACCTGCTGATTAACCCTCTTGTGAGACCTTTTTGTTTAGTGCTTTTACGCTCTCAAGTTGCATAGAAAATGTTCACTAGGTGATTGATAATATAAGTTTGTAGCACCATGAATTCAGGAAAGCACTTAAGCAAATGGTTATATTGATGGCAGGGTGATTGCAGACATGTTTAAATGAAACACATGGCCATATGCTTTGCTGGATTGAGTGCTTTYCTGGAAAGTTAAATGAAGATATAAACCTTGGAAAACAGATATAAATCAAACAAAACCCCCAGGCCTCCCAAACCATTGCTATCTTCATAATCCATGTGAAACCATTATTTCTCAATATGCACTCATAAAGCAGCRTATTAGCAATATTGAGAGGGATGTTAGAATTACATTTCCAGAGCTTACTTGCACACATGCAGACATGCATGATGTTACAATGAAATGGAGAGGGTGAGATAGCTAAATAACAGGCTGCATTTCAAAAACAGAGTCATTGAGAGTTGTGGCATTGATTTGTGTAAAGATGAATGGTTACAGGAGAGCCCCAGTGCTCTATATGTATGATTGATTTTCTTTCTTTTAAGTGCTGACTAAGCAAAAGAGGACCGTTCCCTTTGTGCTCAGAGAGGACACAACTCATTCCTGCACTTCACAGTGGGAGGTGAGTTATTCAGGAAATTGAATAAATTTATGAACAGTTCAAAAAAATACAAGTGGCACTTCTCAGCCATTTCTACATTACTGAAAAATAACTTGTAAATACTTTAATAGTATGAATTGAAAGCTTTCCTTTAGAAAATAAAGTTTTAATGTTCAGAAAATATCTATCTGTTGTGAGAAAGACAAAACCCAGTTACCTATGAAGGTTTCATATTAAGATTGAAGCTTCTTCCCTATAAACTCTTTTTCATAGTAGTCTTTCATCTTTTTCTTCTGCTTTTGACATTTATTGTTAGTATCCCATGAAATCTGTTTATATTAATATTAAAGTTAATACTTTATAGTTCATTCCTAAAAAAGTTTTAATGGTCATAAATTCAGTTCTCTCCTGCAACTATTTTAATAGCTCTTTTTCTCATTTGGGAACATTTAATGCTTCTTGTGGTGCTTAAAGCAGAAATGATAGACAAAGAATGTGAAGGTTCCATGAAGGTTCTAGTAACAAAGATATGGAAAAAGAAGATAATAAAAACTGTTTAGTCATGCAACAGGGATAAGCTTATTGGCATTTTATTGCCACTTTTCTCTCATTTGCAGAACCTGATGCATCATATTGAACCAAAATATTATTAATTAACCAGCCATTCCTTGGCTGCAATAATAACAGTAACTATGTTTAGTCCAAAGAGTTTCTGCAATCTGCCTGTAATCATCTAWGTGCCAGCCATTGGTAGATCGGTTAGCAAACAATGCAATAACTGATAACAGCAAAGGATAAAGCATCAGTTTTGATGTTGAGCTTTACAATCAAGAGCAGCAGATGAAGGAAGCAGAGGGGCTTTAAGGTATGTCATTCCTTCTGTTGCATCCAAATCGCTGGAGGCCTTTACCTCACTGCTGAGTACACATCACACAATGGAACTTACATTTCTAAATTATAAAGCCTTATTTCCGAAGTCTCAGGTCTTGGCGGAGACCATGAGAAGGAAGGAACTGAAATGCAACGTTACAGTTGGAGGGCGGGTAGGGCTTGATGACAAGAACTTTAATAAAATTCTAGTTTTCAGAAAAATGAACATTACTTTTTAGGACTCCTAGTCAACATGTATTCAGGCAATGTTAAAGGGAACTCAGGAGAGGAACTGCTGGAGTATGATTTCCTCATCGTAAAGAACAGGCCTTAAGAT
>JAYKAV010003421.1:2588923-2600662 GCA_035582835.1 Phoebastria nigripes | reverse complement strand
GTATTGTTTTCTTGCTTAGAATCCTCTATAATGATTGATTTGCAATTACAGAGAACACAAAAGATGGACTTGGTGTTCAGTAGTGCATGACTGATTAAACAGGTATATGGAGGGGGAATAAGAAATCTAGCCCAATAGAACCATGTTGAAACAGTGCCCTGGAAGATTGTCTATATTCTCCTTAGGCTTTTGTTTAGTTTGATGAAAGTGCTTGTATTTTCTGCCTCTAAAGAAAAAAATGACAATGATGCTTGCCTCTGAGTTTGAGTATCTCAAAGAAAGCTGTTGTTAGCAAGGGATAAGGGCAGCCCCTCAGAGAGAAATCCTTGATAAATTTGTTTACACAGGACGCGTGCTTTCCCCCAACTCTTCAACAACCAAGCAAAAGGGAGGCCTCTGTGGAAAAGGAAGAGTGGGGATCAATGTGTTGTTGCAGTTCATTGCAAAAATCCTAATTATCCAGATAGTTATAGAGCCTACAACCTTCCATCATCATTTGTTACACTTGAGCCCCCAAAGAGAGTTCGAGTTCTGATAGCCCAATTACCATCATCATTTGCAGGAAAACCTGGAAGATTGTCATAGTTTCATCAGAAATACAGACTTTCCCCTCCAAAAATAGCTAGTTTCAGTACAGTTTGTGAGCAGATGGGCAAGACAGTCCTTGGAATCATTAAAACTGGACAGAAATACATCAGATGAGGATTTGCCCTGTGAAGCCTCTCTCAAGTGTTAGTATTTTTAACTTGAAAAAGAAAAGGTAAATGAGCAGATTAAAATTGTAGCAAGCCCAAACTCCCCTGTTTTTGTTGCTTGTTTGCGCAGTGTTCGTAATTGCTAATGCACTGTGTATTTATTTAATAGTTTAAGGACCTCTTTATGCATAAAAGAAGTTACTGATAATTACATACTCATAGTGATAAATGTAGTTATAGTGTACTCATACCTCTGAAGTGATAAAGTCCCTTAAAATTAATGTGTCTGTGTTGGTGTAAAGTCAAGAGAAAGTTACGTTACTCTCCTCTATATGAATATCATGACTGTTAAATGTCACAAATATCACACGAAAATACATCTCTCAAAAGAGTTTCTAATTAAAAACACATAAGGTGAGTAGATAAAAGCATACTCCTTTGAAATTGTGTATGATGCTAATGCACGTCGAGGTAGTTTGCCGTCTCAAAGTCAGTCGTTTTCTCGGCTTTCGGGGAAAGACCGTGTTTCTGCAGATCCCAGTAAGCTCTTGGTTTAATGAAGCTGAAGATAACCTTCAAATCCGAGGATCAGCTTCATTCCAATTTCTCTCTGCTTTAAACCTGATTTAACTCTAAGATGAACATGACCAAAATCCCAGCATTCTTGTCACATGATAGAAAATGCCCACATTTTGGTGGTGTTGTGGGCACCCACCTGGCTGTAGGAAAAGATCCCTACGGATGGTCCCCTCCATCCATCAGGAGTGAGGATGCCTAAGATGCCCAGTGAGGCCTTTTTGGCACCACCAGGGACTGCAGGTGGGGCCACAACTTGAGGTATTTCTGGTCAAGGGAGTCTAGAGTCTGGTTCACCGTTCACTCCGCTGCAACAGCTCAGCAGAGATAAAGGAAGGAGAGTGAATCGACGACTCCATTGCCTCGCAGTGAGCTGCTCCTTGGTGCACCTCGCGGCAGGAATCGGGCTGCCTCCCGCTGCTCTTTGCCTCAGCACCGCTCAGATTTCCCCATTGTTTCCCGAGTCCTTCCCGTAGAAACAAGGAGTGAAATCAGGTTTTGCTGAAGTATTTAAAGCTCTCGTCATCCTTATTTGGAAGATGAATTGTTCATCTGTAATGAAAGGGCATGGTGAAAGGTGCAAAATTAAATTAACAGAAGAAACTTTATTAATGACATTGACTTTTCCTGTGTGTTTTGCTAAGAGATGTAAAGGAGGAATATTGATCTCCAGCTTGTTCTCTTTGTACAGATATATACAATAGTCTCTGTATCTGTTTGCAACACCACCAACTTCACGTTCCTTAAAAAGCTTAGCAGTTGCTTTATGCGGAATTTGCCACAGGAGATGGGATAGCCATCCAAAGGATCACATGATCGCTTTAATCTGCGCTCATCTACGCTCCTTTTATTTGAGGGCTAGCACGTAACCATAGTCTGCCTTTCCCTGTAGTCACTGGCCTCGCAGGACTCAAGAGCGGGTCTTGTTCGTTCTCCCTGGCAAGCAAAAGCTGCAATTGATTTGCAAAATCTGATGGAGTGGATGATTTTTGTGTTTCTGTCCACCCACGGAAATTTTCCATCTGCCCCRTTGCTGTGAGTGGCCACAGAGGGTGGATTCAGGATTCAGCGCARYGGATRCAGGGTGGGAAGCTTTGGTGGAAGAGAGGAGTGCAAAKGTACCCTTGAAAATAGATGGGCCACTTGTATGAGAGGTTTCTATAGGATGAACAGGCACCGCTCATCTCGTCRTCTGTGCAAGGGTTGCTCTGCTTCAGCCCCGCACCGTCCCGCCTCCCTCTCCTTCAGGTCTCTGATGGAGACCTGAACCTGCTAGCCAGCTCTAACRAAAAGGAGTAGAAACAATTACTGCAACAATTCTTGGTAAAATACTTTTTTTTTTTTTTTTTCCCTAACTTGTTTCATCAGGTTTGATACTACCATAGGACCGCTGCAGTATGCTGACCAGTTTTTACAGCTATCAATCAAACTACCTAGCAGCAACATTTATGGTGTGGGAGAGCACGTGCATAAGCAGTACCGGCATGATGTTAACTGGAAAACCTGGCCCCTGTTCAGCAGGGATATTGGCCCCTCTGGAGTGAGGACTGGTTTTATTATGCTTCATTATTTGCAGATGATGTCTGGAATCGCAGCCTACTGTGCAGTAGACACATTAATAATATCCATTGAGTTTTTTCCCCAAAGACTTTTCAGGCACTGCATGTTATTACTAAAAGCTAGAGGGTACTGATGAAAGTTCCCTGATTTCTGATTTTTGTGTTGACGTGCAGTTGAAACCAGTTGATAAACTTTAATATATATATAAAAAACTTCWATATATATATAAAAGGTTAATATATATATAACATCTCCAGTTTCTACTGATAAACAAAATAAATAACAACATGTGCTAATGTATTGCTGTGTGCAGCATTCAGTGCAGATGACACATGCTTCTTCAGTTAACATCCTTGTAGCTTGGCAAATGATGGAAAAGTTCTCCTTAACAGCTGTCTCTTTACAAGATAAAATATGTCTGTCAGCAGTTACTTGTTTCTATAGTCTCTATGGGTGTCTCTTTATGAAACAATTTCTGGGCACCCAGTTTTTGATAATTGTAAGACTATTTGTCACTATTACCTCAGTTTCAAAAAGCAACAACCCATTTGCTTTACTTTGAGAGAGCACTTCAGTGTTTTGCTGAAATAGGAGCTATACTAACAGAAACTAGAGGGTGAGACCACTATATGTAATTAATTAATAATTTGGAATTTGTACCCCTTACCCTGAGACAGCTTCTCACTGTCTTCTCTGGTTGAAGATAGTTCTTACCTGAACGGCTCTATTGAGTGTTGACTCATTAAGTTAAACTAACAGTGAACAGAATCAAGTTAGGCTATTTTCAGATTGCTCAAGTTCTGTTTCTTGGTAATTTGTTCTGAGTTTTCGTTTGCAGGGGAAGAAGCACAACTCTTACAAAAATTGTTAAAATTTCTAAGGTTTTTGTTGCTAATAATAACAGAAAAAAACATTAGAAAGGAAATAAAAAAGAAGCAAGGCACTCTTTTATTTCCATAGATTAGACATAAAAATGGTTGCCTTGCAGCATTAATATAAATATAGATTAGATGTAAAATCTAATCTATGGTGAAAGATGATGAAAGCACCTTTCAAGTTCTATTATTCGCTTGATATGCATGTRTATTACCCAGAAATAGTACTGCAATATATGCAGACTTGCTTGAAGATCCATCATATCTGCTTGTTTATGTTATCTACATATTTGGGGAAACTTTTGTTTTAATTGACAATGTTCTCATAAAAGAGAGAAATACCAGGAAAGAGAGAACAGAACCGTAGGAAGGTGTTAGGATTTTTATTTTTGTTGTTTGCTATATTTTGAGAAGTTTCAAGTTCTACCTGGGATATATTTTGAAATATCCCAGGGCAGATACTGTTATTAGATTTTAATCAGCTTACTTTTTCTTTTTATCCTTTAAGGCAATGCATAATTTATATGGAGTTCAAACATTCTTCCTGTGTTTGGAAGACAGCACTGGAGCCTCCTTTGGTGTTTTCCTAATGAATAGCAATGCCATGGGTAAGAAARCTTTTTCTGTAGCTCTGAGCATTGCAGTTAAGTATCTTTTTAAATGATCTGTGGGATTGGGATCAAAACTGTAGTGTTTAGCGTACGTGACGTAAGCAGTAAGTAGTGCACAGTTAACRTGAAGGAAACCTGAGGGTCAGAAACCTATCCGAAGCCTGTGCAGCTCTGTGCAGATGTGCAGGACACTGGAATCGGAGCCTAAATGTGGAGTAAGCAATACTTGAAAGTAAATGCCCTTTAGTCTCTTTACATAAACATGCATATATGTATGCTTTACAGTGTTCTTCACATCTCTTGAGGCTGGAAAGTTGTACTAAAAATTTAAAGATGAAAGGTTGAGCCATTGGATTTCTTCTGATTCTCTTCTCTGTAGGATGTAAAGGAATGGAAATAAGGACATTTAAAAGAGTCATCTAAATACATTTCCCCTTCATTGCAAGTTCAATTAATGGTTTTGGGTTTCTTAGGTGGGGGGGGGTTGTGTTTTTTTTTCTTAAGTACATTTTCTAATCATCAATTAGAAAATTACAAAGTTGTTTTAGAATTAGCTGGTATTCAGAATTGGTTTTGTGCACTCTTGTCTGGCAGAGTTTGTGGTGCAGCCTGCTCCAGCAGTGACCTACAGAACCATCGGTGGGATCCTTGATTTCTATATGTTCTTGGGGAACACTCCAGAGCAAGTAGTCCAGGAGTACCTGAAGGTACCTTTAGCTAGAGAGACTATGCATTGAACAGATTTTTAAAGTGCTTGGGATTTTTTGGTGTTTTGTTTTGGTTTTGGGTTTTTTTTGCTGCTTTATATGACAGTATGTATTCACTATCACTATGAGTTATYTATTAACTCAAAATATGACTCAGTATATATTTAACTAAGAATAGCTGTTAGTATGTCCCTAATGTCACTGCTGTCATTAGTAATAGCTAGCTGGGGCTAAGCTGGGGTGTAGATGTTTTTAGCTGGCCTCTTACGGGCAGCTGAAACTTAAGCACCACTTTTGCTGGAGATCCTGGAACAGAGACTGTGCAGCACCTCGAGGCCCGAGAAGTTTGTAGCTGCTAAATTAATCAGTCTGTATGGCCTGACTGATTTACACCGTGGTCATTGGAGCTAGAGATGGTCTACATGGAATAACTTATGCTTCCTTGCTGGGGCTCACTCTTGTTATAAGGACAAATTCCTGTTCATATGGCAATATTGCAGGGTAGATAATGTGCTTACAGGTATGTCATGATTTTATGGTCGTAAGTATCACTGATATCTTTTGTACTTCTTGAGATCCGCTTACGTTTCAGTGACACCTTAAAGAATGGGCATTGTCCCAAAATATTTGTAGTTCCTAAAATTAAAAAAAAAAATCATAGAAAAATATTGCGTTTTGGAGTGGGCTGCTCATTTCACACACTCAAGCTTGATGTATATTATTCAAATAGATTTGAGGAATATGAATCTAGGGAAATGGGCACTGAGGTGACACACGCAGTGTCCACTGATGGTGCATGGGATTTTTGCTCTCAACTTGCAGCTCGTGGGACTGCCAGCATTGCCCTCCTACTGGAGCCTGGGCTTCCAGCTCAGCCGCTGGAATTATGGATCGCTGGATGAGGTGAAGAGAGTTGTGGAGAGGAACAGGGCGATTGGACTCCCTTATGTAAGTATGGGGTTTGAGGAGGGCAGCAACCCCATGAAGGCAGGGCTCTGCAGGAGAAATGACCCAGAGATCCTGACCATGGTGTTCCGCAACTGGTTCATTTCACATCAGTTTAAATTAATAAATTTCTAATATATAGGCTTCTGGTATCAAAGGKTTTTATGCATTTTAATGGTAGACCCATTATCAGAATGTGGGACATGGTGGGGCTTAATTACAGTAAACTATATTTGAGCACTTTATTGTAATACTTTTTCAGTTATACTTTCCAACTATATCCACTTATCTTCTCATGTTACCTAATCCATGAAATTTTTTTTTAATTGTCCTGTGGACAATTATGGAACCATATATTATTCTTAATTGACAGCCAAAGGTAAAGTACAATTACCTTTTAAAATTAGATTTCAGATTACATTAGCCTGATGGCTTAAATAGAATAAAAATACCCTAATGTTAAGCTAAGAGTTGAGGAAGAAATGGTTGGATTTGAGGGGATAGCTCTTGAAGTCAGGCAACTGCAATGAAATAGCCACATGTCCAGGGACTATTAGAAAGGATGCCAATATACACATTCATTTAAATTCTGTTAACGTTAAATGCAGGTCTTTCTAGGCACAAAAGATGTGTCAGTACCATTAATTAGGGCTGTAAGTATGAGATGAGATGCACATTGTTTGCAAGTGGTCCTGACAGCATACTTTCTGCCAGGCTGCAGTAAAGTCCCAACAGTAAATTCACTTTAGGACAAACAAGAATTGTCAGAAGAAATTGTGTTGGACTAATATACAAAATCTTTACACATCACTTCTTATGTTAAAGCTGAACTCCTTTCTCTTTCAGGATGCTCAGATCACTGATATTGACTATATGGAGGAAAAGAAAGATTTTACTTATGACAAAGTGAAGTTTCGAGATCTCCCTAATTTTGCAGCTTATATGCATGACTATGGACAAAAATATATTATCATATTAGTAAGCATTTAACTATTTCTTTTTCCCTTGTAAATACTATCATTATAACTATTTATTATTATTCTTTGCTTATTCTATGTAATAATTACGTTTATTGCCTAACATTCTAGTAGTCTATAATAATTGATGAAGTCTATCCTGGTTTCTTCTTATTTTTTGTTTTCTAATTTTTTTTTTAGGATCCTGCTATTAGCATACAAAATCTACTTGATGGTAGTCCATATGGAAGCTACATCAGGGGAGAGAGCAAAAAAGTCTGGGTTAATGAATCAGATGGAATAACAGCATTACTTGGGGAGGTAATCGCGTTTTTATGAATTTGAACTTGCTCTGTTGTCACTGTTATGGTTTAATTTAGGTCAGGGGTCTCCTTTTAAACTCTCGTTTTCTAAGTTGCTTCTTTCAGTAAAATTACCTGCCAGTGAGAACTAAGTTTATAAGGTCTCATTTAGGGTATGATACTTCTCAACCTTTCTTGATTTTTTTTTTTTTTYCCCCAATTTTTTACATTAAACAAAAAGGAAAACTAAGGTAGCTTGAAGACTCAAGGGACAACTCATCAGCCAGCTCCTATTTATTTTCAGTAGTGACTGAAGAGCCAGCTCCCACATTATCCTTTTAATTAATAATTTTAACTTGTATTGAGAATTTTTTCTGTTGTGTATTGTTCCTTGTATGACAAAAGAAAAGCAATTGAAAACTCCAAAGTTAAGAAACTCACACTCTTTCTACCTTCTTTCTGCACGCAAGCTATTGTCACTCTAGCAGTTTGTCATTCAAAAGTCTTCATCGGAGCACTATATTAGCACTGCCCTCGATGGCTAACTATGGGGGTCCTGGTGGACAACAGGCTGAACGTGAGTCAGCAGTTTGCTAATGCAGCAACGAAGACAAATTGGATCCTGTGCTTCATCCATAGGGGCATTACTAGCAGAGATAGAGATGCGATCATCCCACTCTACTCAGCGCTTGTCAGGCTGCACCTGGAGTACTGTGTCCAGTTACGGTCCCCACAATTCAAAAAAAATGCAGACAGGCTGGAGAGGATCCAAAGGAGAGCCACGAACATGATCAAAGGGCTGGAGAACCTGCTCTATTAGGAAAGACTGAGGAGTTAGGCCTTTTTTCCCTAGAGAAGAGAAGGCTCAGGGGGGGCTTCATCACAGTATCCCAGTACTTAAATGGCAGCTACAAAGAGGACAGAGGCTCTGTCTTCACAAGGAGCCACATGAARAATACGAGGGGCAACGGGGACAAGTTGCACTGRAAATTTTTTACAGTGAGAACAATCAATCACTGGAACACCCTCCCCAGGGACATGGTAGAGTCCCCATCACTGGAGGTTTTCAAGATGCTATTGGACAGGGTGCTAGATGATCTCACCTGGGTTCTCTTTCCCATGAAAGGTGGGACCAGATGATCTTTCAAGGTCCCTTCCAACCTGGGCTGTTCTATGATTCTGTGAACTCTTTTTAATATCATTAAAAGTTTAATTAATCCTTTCCCTTTTAATATTGTAGGTGTGGCCAGGGGAAACTGTGTTCCCAGACTTCACCAACCCAGACTGCACTAGCTGGTGGGTGGAAGAATGCAAACTGTTTTATAATGTAGTGCCATATGATGGGATCTGGATTGTAAGTAATTCAGAACCTTCGTTTTTATTTTTATTTTTAAAAATAAGCAAGGATAGATGTTTATCAAATTCAATTTGCTTTGAATTTGAAAGGGATGTTTGCTATTACTAACCTGAAATCAGTGCAGGATATGTATGTCTTCTGGTGTTGAATTTGCAATTCAAATTTGAATTTTAAATTTTAATTTGAATCATTAATCGTAGCATTTAAATGATCAGTGTGCTGTTTTTTGGATSTTCAGTGACACTTTAAAATGCTTCAATTGATGAACCATTGCTAAAGGCAAATGCTAGCACACTCCTGTACTCACAATGGCAATATTTGGAGACCTGCATACCAGCTCAGTGAATGTGTCCTAAACAGCTCCTGAATACAGGGTATAATACATATAACCTATGTATCTATGCTCCAAGTAGCTCGTGGAATTTCCGGTTAGTGAATCTACAATTGCTATTCCAGATAAGGATTTGGAAAAATCAGGCTCCCTAGACAGTTTCTCCCACAAAAGGACTAAAATAGAGTCTGGCACAGTGGATTTTAGGTACAGTTCATGGAAATCAGATGAGATTAAGAACCATTTTGACTGACCAGATTAGTTTTTTTAAAGGAATATCCTGTAATAAAGCTTCTAAAAGCAGGTGCCTGAAAGAAATCTGTACTTAAACTTCTCAATCTGTGTCTCAGCGCCTTCTTCCCTTTATTCTTTTTGTGTTTTTCCTACTTCCTTTTACTTAAAAATAAATAAATATTTCCAAAGAAAACAAGAATCTATTGAATATTTTGCCATGCATTTTAAAAAGCTGTAAGAATTTTAAATTAACCTTTATGGCAAAATACAGTCCTTCAGCTGCTATGTGATAGAATGAGTTTTTCTCACTTACTTTTGCTGACTCTGTGGTTCCATCAAGTTAAGCTATGAAGTGTAAGACTGCACAGCTCTCCTACAGAGAGCAAATAATTTGAGTGAAGCAAAATGGTCACTAGACTACAGTGCCTCCATGATGAATTTGCTCTCTTCTTCCATGCATGTTTTTCCTGCAGCATGTTCAGGGATGCACATAGAAATGCACTTACAGCACTGCTAAATAAAATATTMATGGAAGGAGACAGCAAAGTTTGAAAGTATAATGGCTTGGAAAGTATTATACAGAAAATGTTTAAGGTATTTTTGACAGAAAGTCTCAATGTACATTTGCTGGTTCTGCATTTCTTTCCAAACACATGCTCCATACCAAAGACATTTCCTTGARCGATGTGTGGAGTTGGTTATAGGTAGGGACAATGAGCACCTCTTGCAATTTCCTTCTGTGGAGGGATAAGGTGCAGCYCTTGCGACATGGCGCTCACCTGCATATAAAAGTCTGTCCAACACTGAGACCTATATTAATACAGGAATGGACCAGGTCAGTATCTGAGTTATATCATTCTTGCCTAATTATATGGTACTAGTTCTAAGTAATTATTCCTTAAAGGATAAGAGAAGAGAACATAAGACTTTGTTAGGAAAATGTACTTGAGGAAACTTTATTACATTCTGCATCTTATTTTTACAGGATATGAACGAAGTATCCAACTTCATTAAAGGCTCAAAAAACGGTTGTGCGCAGAATGACTTAAACTATCCTCCTTTCACTCCCAGTAAGTCCGTCTACTTTAACCAGAAAGCAAAATATCAAAAAGTTTATGAATTGCTGTGCAACTGGCTACGGGATGCAAAGCRATTTTAGTGTAGTTCTTATGGGTGGAGTTTGAACATTACTATTGACAGAAAATACCRGTATACTTTGGCCCTCATCGAAGGTGTGGTTTATATAACTGGCTTTTTTCCCTTTTCAAATTATTACTGAATATTGTCGTTGCCTTAATTATGTCTGATAATATGTTCTTTCACAATCAGTAGCTTTCGAGATGTACGCAGAACAAAGAAGGAGTTCATARTTTGTATTAAGTAGTAGGTTTAAGTAACCATTGACAACATGTTGTCAGATAACGATTCAGAAATTTAGARCGTAGTTCTCAGTTATTCCTTGCATGGCTGCAAAGCTCAAGAGTAGAAAAGGTCACAGAGCAAAGATGAATCAAACAGCAGGCAAGAGTAACATTTTGGTTTTGTAGTAGTAATACTGGCCTTAGTGCAAACATAAAAGAGAAAAAAGGACTTGAATGTCATGMATGTGCATTAAAGAAAAGATTGGAAATATTCATAATAAAAATGTACTTTAAAAGTGAYATTTGTATTCCTTTATTGAAGGTATTCTTGATAAGCTTATGTTTTCCAAGACGCTTTGTATGGATGCAGTGCAGAAGTGGGGGAAACATTATGATGTCCACAGTCTTTATGGATATTCCATGGCCATATCAACACAGAAGTAAGGAATGCATCCTAAAAYCTTTACAAAAAGTTTTCAGAAGAGTACATGGCCTGCATTTTCCAAAACAGCAAGAGATTTCACTTCTAAAGGAGCCCAATTCCTGGAAAATACTGTGTTACATTTAAGCCAATGCAGCTAAGGCAAAATCTACTAACTAAAGTTGGTAGTAAAAGCCACACATCAGTTGTCAAAGCTGTATAGAAAGATTATTTAAAATTAATGTCCTGAACTTTGCTAAAAGACACCTGGTTAACTGTAAAGGAGTCCACATCCCTGGGATGAATAATTATTGTAAATCAGTCAGTGTGAAACTGCCTTATATAAAACTATTGATGTCCGAGTTGTCTTTTTTCCTTTGCATAATTCCAGTCTGGTTTCCTTTTAAGAGTCATCGAAGCACTGTTTCCTGGAAAACGAAGCTTCCTTATTTCAAGGTCTACTTTTGCTGGATCAGGAAAGCACACAGGACACTGGCTGGGAGATAATGCAGCAACATGGGATCACTTAAAATGGGCAATACCTGGAATGCTGGACTTCAACCTCTTTGGAATTCCTTATGTATGACATTAGTTTGYGACATCCTTTCAAAACATATGGATAAACAGTAATTCTACTTCTGTGATAACAGATTATCTAATCAAATGCTATCTAGATAACCATCTTACATTTTCAGCTCCAAATTAATCCCCTTTAGGAATCTGGTTTTAACATTTTTTCCAATTATTCATTTTTGGTTTAGGCCACATTTTGATTACTGTGGCTGTGTATGTATGGTGAGATAAATGT
>JAYKAV010003421.1:2569720-2582520 GCA_035582835.1 Phoebastria nigripes | reverse complement strand
ATTGAAGGCCTTGGGTGGTTGCTATATGTATGGGTGACAGCTATATGTACTCCTTTGTCAAGGCCTAAAATAACAAAGCTATTATTGTACTCACTTCTGTTGAGAAACAAAACAGTAAAACATCTTATGATTTTATTCCTGCCCAAAACTACAGGCTGCAGTCTTTTCAGGGAGACCGTTTACAATTTGCTTGCAATGGCAGTATTTTTCTTTTCGTACATGGAAAAAAAAAATGCCAGATTGACTCAACTTTTGTATTTCTTTTTCCCAGTGGTATGTTATTTCCTCTTTTATGGTTCCATGACATAGATTATTAATATTATTGTCATTTTTGCATGAAAAGCATTTAATTAGGGTATTTGAAAGGATTAGCTTTGAGCCATACATCTACATTTAAGAGAAGCTAAGAAGGAAWAACTAAAATAAAAAATTAGTACATTTTAGAAAAGCTAATTTCAATGAATTTTTAGAAAAATTTGGAAAATTAGATCTCCTGGCAGACTGGCCTAAGGAAAAAAGAAAAAAAGAAATTTCAGTTCCTCAAGAAAACATTAGTAAATATTTGAGTTGCTCAGTGGAGCCTCTGAACACAGTAATGATAATAATTAGCAATTTATTTGTCTCTAGCAGTGGCACAGTCCTGTTTTTAGTGCTGATCCTTTCTGCACTGCAAGTGTAACTTCTTTCTTTACCTTTTAGGTACAGTTGAGAGTAAAGCCTACATTTACTATGAGTTTACAGTTTCCAATGTAAGTATTTTCTTTTAAATGATCTTATTTTCATTTCTGATTTTTATCAATAAAATCTTCAAAGGGCATTCTTTTCTCCCTCCTTATTCTCCTATAATATTTACTGAGAAGCAAAATATTTGACAAAGTCAAAGCAGAGTCATGTTCAAAATATCAAGTATCCAAGGAACTCCTGTTTCGTTTCACCTAACAAACTCAGCAGCAATATTTATTGAGCAAGAGAACTATAAAACATCAGTGGCAGTTAAAACAGAGTCAGAAAGGAGGTGAATGTAGTGTTTSKGATTCTYAAAATATTGGAAATTTGAAAAAAATCTTTGTACACTGTAAAARTATAGATGAAYRTTTCCAAAGAGTGAGAGGAAGWCCTGYGCCTTGTCTGAACCCACRGAATCYACTTCATGACTAAGTTTTAGTTTTTAAGTTTTTTTTAAACTGAAACTGCCTTGGCAGGGTTAATTTATGGCAGAGTGAAGTCCAGATAGTGATTCTATTCAATATTGACCNAAACTGAAACTGCCTTGGCAGGGTTAATTTATGGCAGAGTGAAGTCCAGATAGTGATTCTATTCAATATTGACCCGAGCTATCATATGACAAGGATTCCAAGTAATATGACAACATATTTTTTGTACAATAATAATATCTGCTAAAGATATTCTTTCCCTTGCCATGGTGAAACAGCAGGGCAACAACTGAGAGAATGCATAGAAACATGGGAATGGAAGCAAAGGAATAGAAGGTGGAAGCACGTGCGTTAATTATTTTTTTTAATCATATGTAATCATATAATCATTTGTAGATAAGAAACCTCAATTACTATTGGAGTTTGAAACTCTTCTAACTGTAATGATGTTGAATTAAAAATTAACATAAACTTTCATGTGGAGAGTAATAAGAAAGTTATACGCTGGCATATGTGACAGCCATGGTWCAGTTCCTCTCTTTGGACTCTTAATCTAATAATAACTAATGCAGTTGAATAGGAACTGGTATTTTTATATCAGGAAAAGTGAATATGAACCTTCACTTGTTAGATGCCGGCGAGATGACAGTCGAGTAGAGGTCAYCTGCCCTGTCACAGACATGTGTCAGCCTTTTCTTTTTTCCAAAACAAGCAAAAAAAGGAAGTTGAAACACAACTATGAAGCATATTATATATATGTTAGAAAAGCATTATTGTGAGAACAACAAGCAGGGCAATAATTAATATGTTAGGAAAAAGGTATTGGCTTACTTTATGCTACAGTATGAAGATCTAATTAGAAAAAAWTGTTAAATCAGGAGGATTTTTGGCAGGTTTTTTTATAACAATATGATCACTATATTATTTTTCAGAATGTTCTACAAATGAATGCTATAAACAGCAATTATGCTGATCCAAACAACTTGAAATTTGAAGAAATCAAGATATTGGGAGCGCTCCAGGAAATAACAGCAGTTACTGTATCTCAGAACAATGTTGTGGAAAATTCTTCGCTTAATATCACCTATTATCCTCTAGAAAAGGTAAAACAATAACAGGAAAATGGGAAGTAAACATCTTTGAAATTGCATCACCTTTATTTTATATATTGCTAAGGACACTACTTGGTACTAATGTCGTGTCAGCAGAATACATCATGTATTTTACTACAGAACAAAATTACAATTGCATTCAACCCAGCTGCATAGAAAGTGCATCCAAGTTTTGCTCTCAAACCCTCAGTGCAACAGAAAGTTTAGTTATGCAGTTATTCATGTAGCAAAATTTAATTTCTAAGAGGAGGAATCACTTTGTGATTTTGTTTGATATTGGAGGAGGATACAAAGTATTTATGGTTTAGATGAGTATTTATACATTGATTTTTAAAACAAAATCAAGTGCACTGTTTAAACCTCCTTTATCACTTTATACAGAGTTTTTCACAGGATGAATACAGGAAAGCAGCAACACAGTGCATTTATGTGCAAAGCAAGCGAACGTGCTGCTGCTAGTGGGAAGCTTTCATGAAAGTGCTTTCCCACACTAAGGATAATGCTGGCATTGCTTTGGACTTGCATTGTACGCCCTCTTTAATTATTACAAGCACCTGAGTTACCTGTTACGTTATCTCAATTACTGAATCAAAATAAAAATATTTTAACCTTTTCTTACCTCTTGCATTCATATTTCAAAATGTGAAGGAGCTGTGCCCTTATCTTTATTCCTGTTTGCTTCCAAGGAAACTGTGGCATTGACTCTATTTTTTTAGATTCTTAATTTTTCAACTTTTATCTGCAAGAATATCAGTTGCGTGTTATTTGTAAAAGTGAGACTATATCAAATGTTACAGGACAGGTTTTTTTGTGAGTCGTCACACAGCAAAATGWATTTTTCCTGAGGACCRGCATCTCTGCTGACGGAAGGAAAGRTGGATGTGATGTGGGATTTAATAACTGTTTATTGTTTAATATTTATAGGTTGCTCATATAACAGGACTTCAGCTTGAACTGGGAAAATCTTACACAGTAAAATGGACTCAACAATTGAGTGTCAATGAAAGGTTTAATTGTTATCCCAGTCCCGATCCAACACAAGAAAAATGTGAACAACTTGGCTGTGTCTGGGAAGTAAGCAAAAATGATTTCTCTGAACTAATGTGACAGAAATGTTTCCAGAATCATAGCTTCCTCTTTATAGTTGTTACAGTGGAAAAGGTAGTCTGGCAGATTTGTCAGATTTAAATAAAATGGGGGCACAGACAGCAGCAGGCCTGTACTAGCAGATTTTATTCACCTCACTAAAACTAAGGTAGTTGGCAACCGTGTAAGCTCTTCCAAAGTATATCAGAAATTGAGGAAAAATGTGGTATTTTTTGAAAGATGGAAAGAAATAATATTAGAGTTATGAAAAAATAGAATAGGCTTGAGATCGACATCTTCAGCTACCACCTTCTGCTTCACTGGCACTGTGGCCTGCAAGGCTTATCCCYGTTGTCTCACCTTCATAGTCACTGCGGCACATTTTAAGTCAAACCGATTCCTCTGGATCTCAGTTTGAGAAGAAATCCTTGAATCCCCCRGAAATGTTGATTCATATGTGAGCTTAATTGTTTCTATCCATGTCGAGGAGGTATATCCAAATCATAATCCCCAACATGCAGTTCTTTCCCTCGCAGTTTTATTTATTACTATCTCATGGCATCTGGGAGCAGCGTGCCCTGGCAGGGTTGAACTTTAGAGGGTCCCTCCAACTAAATTACTCCACGCTCCTCTAGATCTAAATTTTACAGCTTGGACACATCTCCTGGGCATGAAGACCAAAATTGTCTGCTAGCTACTCTTGAACCAGCAACAGCTGAAGTGGCTGATGGACTGTTGTGATTTTGTTGCACTATTAGGAATATTTTTTGTAATTTTGGACATTTGGAAATGGCTTTTCATGTGAAATCAAACTCTGGTCCTGTTATGGACTGGGCATGTTTTGAACACTTGCTCAAGTTGAAAGGAGCTTTGAATTGGATGACAACAGATGAATAAATATTCATTAGCAATTAAGATGTGCAGAGCACGCATAGTTTCATTTGAACAACTAGGCAGGATTGATGGTACRTATCCAGAGGTGGAAGGCTAATGCATTAACATCAGTTCATCAGCTCATCTAACCTCAGAATACCTGGTTTGAGTGTTTATGTTCAACTGTAGCAGGAAACTGAAAGTAATTTTGATCTTGCTGTCAGGAGATCTTAAATAAATAGGATGTAATTCTCAGTGGATATTTTAAGGATAATTTGTGTGAATAAAGCCAATGGAAAGGTCTCATGTGATGTTGCCTGAATATCTAATGAGTTTTTGGCACATCCCCTTGTGTGAGCCGGAGACCAGAAAGCAATGGGATTAAAAGAGAGGAAGCTTTAGGAATTTCAACATGCCAAGACTAAGCCATGTTGTGGGATTTGAGCTGGAGATCACAGCTACAGGGAAATTAAATCCACCTTCATTGTGCGAAGATTCAGTTTCCTGACTGAATTATTTGTAGAGCCTTCACTGGATTGTTTGATTATATCTGATTTAGTGTAGAGATCCATGGGTTCTGCATTACTTCTTTATAGTTCACTAGTTGCATTAAGTTTTTCCCCAAATTCTACATTTGACAGCTATCTGATAAACGTGGGAGTTTGGGATTCCATACTAATAACTAACCAAAAATACAGCAGGCCAGTGTAGCTCATTAACCTGTAACTTATTTCTGTTTGCAGCAGGTAACATCRAACTTGGATATTCCACCCTGCTATTACAGCTCTGACAATGCTTACTCTGTAGACAAAGTAGAATACACCTCGTCAGGTTTGGCAGCCAACCTCACTTTAAACAGTGCCAAGACCAGAGCTAATGAGAATTTCACTACACCAATTAGTACGCTACACTTGGAGGTGAAATACCATCTCAACCACATGCTGCAATTTAAGGTAATGTCATTCCAGAATTTCTATMAGTATGTAATGTCCCATTGTTAAAAATAGTCTTATTTATAGAAATTATAAGGGCTTTTTATAGTCAATTTTGTATTACACAGACAGTAGCGCCCTTGCCTAAATATACTTCTCCGTCTAACCAAGTAGTTGTTATTGCTCTTAGCTCACATCTTTTTTTGTCCTGTAATTCTGTACTCAGATTTACAATGAAATTATGTGAATCAAAGGTATAATGTCAATGTATATGTGTAATGTCAACCAGAAACTCTGGAACTAAAGGCATTTTATTAGTATACAGGTAAATTTATCTATAAGTGTTATCATGACTGTACAGTTTATTTTTGCATTAATCATTCTACTTTTATTCTAAAATTTTTAATACACTATTGTTTAGACCATAATTTATTACTATTAATTTAATAATAATGAAATAATTGTGATGCCTTAAAATGGTCAAGCATCAAAAACTAACTTCTGTCAGCTTTCAGAATACAGAAAACTTTAAAAAGTATCTCTTAAAGTTGGCTAAAAGATTAATCAGAAAGRTATTTACCATACTTATATATATATACGCACAGCTATATTTTAAATATAGGTATATACTTTAAATTCATATGTATAAATTATTAGACAAGTCATTCCTGATCCAAAATAAATCATTAAGGTTTTGGTTTTTTCTCCCAAACCAAATACTGTGAAAGCACTGTATTGTTTAAAGAATACATCTTGAAAGAAAATACTCATCTCAGCAAGTGTTTTCAACAACTTTCTGGGTTCATTTTAACTGATACAGATTTCTATAACTATAGGTAAGATTTCAAACAACTCATTCATTGAAAGGAATTGATTTTTACTTCATAGATTTACGATTATCAAAACACACGATACGAGGTTCCGGTACCACTAAATCTCCCAAGCTCCCCAACGAGCATGGACAAGGAAAGACTCTATGAAGTATCAGTTCAGAAAAAACCTTTTGGTATACAGGTTCGGCGCAAAAGCACAGGAACGGTCATGTAAGCCATAATGATTTTATTTTATTTCACTTGTTTTTGTTAGCTCTTTTCAAGCCAAACCATTTTCTTGTGTACTACTTTTTAAATACCTCAAGACTGGCTTTTGTATCCTTCCCACGAAATGGCTCTGTCTGCCAAATGCCAGATGCTGCTCCAGCGGAGATGGCTTCGCCATTGCATTGTATGAGAGCACTGACCAGGGGGAGGACAGAGAAAGTGCCCTGAGAAATATCCTATTTTTTCTCGTAATTATCTAAGGGTTTTCTCCTGTCACTTCATAGTCTGACATTTGCTACAACTCCTCTACAACATGTTGAAGTGCAGAACATAGAAAATTCCAAAGGCCATTTCTTGTGTAGTTCCCAAGTCTCTGGGAGGAACAATGATTTTCTACACTTCCTAAAATTTTCCTTAGGTGACCACAGCACTGATCATTAAAGGCTGATGATTTGGTTCAGTTTTGGGGAATGGTTAGGAAAAAAAAATAGAAGAAAGTAGTGTCTTAGCTAACTTGCAGATGGATTTTGGTAACATGAGAGCTAATAAGTCTGACAGGAGCTTAATTTCTTTCCTTGATTAAGTTTAAGTCAGATCTAGAAAACAGAGAACAATGATGTCAGCATTTGCATGTGTTATGTTTTTTATTCAAAAAAAACATTCTTATGTCATTTTTTAAAGTATGCAAAACTTAATTGCAAGCTGAGTTCCTTTTTACCAACCAGAGTAATCATTCAAACTGCAATTCAGCCTCCTGGAATGATGTAATTCTTTGGCAGAGCACCATCAGGTTGCAGTTTGGTTTCCAACTGTAAAGATGCTGATTTACAACAAATGAGACCTATGAATACTGTTTCAGTGTAATCTGCACAAAAAGTCCAGTGAACTGTAAAAAGCACCTTATTTACTATATTCCATGTGACACCAAGGATCAGTCTGGGAGGAAAATATGATCATACTTTCCTGAAACACATTTTCTCACTAAATTGCCAAAATATGATGCAACTTGACGTGCATGATGCCTGTGCATAATATATATCTCTCTGAGAGACACAGATGACTTTGTGTCTCTAAACTGTGTATCAAATTCTTAGACATCCCCATTTCATGTGCTTTAAGTTTTCCTGATAACCATAACAGTTTTATTCCACCTTTACTGAAGAGTGAGATTTTCAGAGAAAGAGAGTAGCCTAAAAAAAGTGTCTGCCAGCTAAACACAGCACTGAAGACACTATATGCTTGTTTTTATTTTCCTCTTTCCGTTTTAGCTGGGATTCACAGCTGCCCACCTTCACGTTCAGCGACATGTTCATTCAGATTTCTACCCGCTTAGCATCCCAATATATATATGGATTTGGAGAAACTGAGCACACCATGTTTCGACGTAACATGAGCTGGCACACTTGGGGAATGTTCACAAGGGATCAGCCTTCTACTGTAAGTAGAAGCAAATGTAGCTTTTGGACCAATGAGCCTAAAGTGCAGAGGTGTTCGGCAGGACTTTAAAGTCCAGTGGATGTCCACTGGTACTGGCCACACTTACTGACTTTGATCATATTTATCATGACTTATAATTTGGATGGTGTCTCAATGGCAGCGGTCTTCCCTAAACCTATTTGTTTGTGACCAGCAAGACCCCTGTGTGGAGCTCAGGCCCTGAGTCAGATGTCGGAAGACAACAAATGGCTTAGAAATAACAGCACATTCCTCCTTTTTTTTATTCTTCTCAGCTAATAATTCTGAAAGCTAGACATGAGCCAGGACAACTACCACTACTTTGGGATTAAATTAGTACTTAAAGAGGTAAATCAGAAATCTTATTTCTATGTGTATACTTGTGTTATTTCCTACGAGATAGCACAACGTTTGCAATTTGCAGGGAATGACTAATGAAATAGTGGTGGTTAATTATAGCTCTAATTTCCAGTTCAGGTTTCAATATATTTTTGAGTAAATGAAAGATAACAGAATGTCACCAGCATCTCCTGATCATATGGACACCTGCTAGTGTTTGAAAAGAAGGGAAAGTTTTGTCCTGGGGAAGCACTTTCTCATTAGCAAGTTTTAAAGGCAGTAATACCTTTGCTTTCCTTCCTGCCTGGTCAGTCTGAACAGGACTGACTCAAATTGTGAAGTTGAAAGTGTTCTTCTGCAGGTATGTTTTGGAGGTATGTAGGGTGTAAGTATATAATTTTGGAGTTTGTTTGTTGTATGTTTGGCAGTTGTGTGTCTCGTCTTTTATTAAATTTATTAATAAACGTAATTAAGTGAATGCTTGCAATGTTTCCAGAGTAGAATGTATTTTATTTTGTTTGCAGTACAAGTTGAATTCCTATGGTTATCATCCATTTTACATGGCTCTTGAAGAAGATGGCAATGCCCATGGAGTTCTCTTGCTTAACAGCAATGCAATGGGTAAGAAAACCTTCACTTTATTTTCTCAATGTATTTTATTTTTATGGTCAGTGTTTTGCAATAGTGGCGAATCCAGGCATCCTTTTCTCATTTCACTTCCCCCATTTCCAGATGTGACGTTCCAGCCGACCCCTGCCCTGACGTACCGCACCACTGGAGGAATTCTCGACTTCTACATGGTTTTGGGCCCAACACCAGAACTTGTTGTTCAGGAGTACACTGCAGTAGGATTCTTACTCTATTACAAACTACTGCTGTTTTTTGTTTGGTTGTTTTGTTTTCACCTACTCACCACAAATATTCTTTCTTATTTTTAGCTGATTGGACGACCGGTCATGCCACCCTACTGGTCTTTGGGATTCCAGTTGTGCCGCTATGGATACAGGAATGACTCAGAAATCGCCCAGCTGGTGGAGGGCATGAAGGCAGCTGGGATTCCCTATGTATGCTGGTAGCACTTAACATTTGAGCTCATGCCTGAACTTTTGGGTTCAGAGTATTAACTAAGACCATTTAAACACAAAATCAAAAACCAACCAAAAAACCCACCACCATAGTAGAGTAGAGCAGACTATGTTTTATGCCAGAGCTGAACATCTCTGCACATTCTGGGCCATGTTAAATGTAGGTGTCAGGCTGCTTTATTTTCCTTATCATTCATACCTAAGAAGCACCCAGATGCCTTAGTCAGTCATGGACTCTCGCCATGGTGGCTATGAAGGAGCAGTGATCAACAAGAAAAACAAGCAGGAAAGAAAATGAAGCAGCATCATTTCARTGGTATATTGCTCTGTGTCAAGTCAGCTATGATTTGGCATGGGTTGTTGTTGGCAAAGTTGGAATAGCACATAGAACTAACAAAATGATACTGTAAATTGAATGTGACTGTTCATTTTAAATCTAATTAACATCACTATTTCAATACAGAACAACTGTTTCCACTGTTTCCTTATAGTTATGGTAACATATGTGCAGTTTCTGTGTACACACATATATGTACAAATGCAGGACTTTTTTCTCTATCATGTATTAATTTCTACCCTCAGACTAGATGCAGTAGTGAAAGGTTTATTTTGTATTGGACTTGCTGATAGGTTGTGTAATATTCATTTAACAGCTTTAGCTTAAATTTATGGCTGCTTCCAATTTTACAGTTCAAAAGTTCAGTAGTTTAATTATTTTGGCAGATTTTCAATAAATAAGTATTCGGCAAAAAAGGAAAAAAATAATTTTACATTAATTGTTTTTGTGAACTGCAGGATGTCCAATATGTAGATATTGACCATATGGAAAGGCAACTGGACTTCACCATTGGCACACGCTTTGCTGGATTACCAGCTCTGATTAACAGAATAAAAGAAGAAGGAATGAGATTTATCATTATCCTGGTCAGTTTTGAATACTGCTTTTAAATTTCAATATATCATTGCAGAATGCAGAATATATTCAACAGCATTCCTAAACTTGTTTTTTGAGCATAAGGGTAAAAGTGTTTTTAATTGTAGGATCCAACCATCTCTGGAAATGAAACCAATTATCCTACCTTCTCAAGAGGTGTGCAGGATGATGTCTTCATAAAATGGCCCAATACCAATGACATTATATATTCCAAGGTACTGTTCTTAAAAAGTTGATGACAGTAGAGGCATGCTGTATCCAAGTGAGCAACATGTCAGCCTAGAGTTCAGTGCTAGCCATAGGGGGAAAGTCTGCTAATGGTATATTCATGCCTGGCTGTAAGTGATACATTAAATAAATACTACAAACTGAATTGTCTTCAGTTTGTGTTGTCATTCACATAGGTATCAGGGAAGAAWGGTTATATCTGTTGCTGATGCTCAGCTTATGTTCAGTGTGGTTTGATTATTTTTAAATGTCCTTTGTCCTATTAGGTCTGGCCGTTTCTTCCCAATGTACAAGTCAATGAGTCACTGCCTGAGCAAACCCAAATACAGGTAAATGTTGATATGGTTTGGTAATGGACTCAAATATAGACAGAGCAGCACATTAATTAAGGAAAATAGCAGCAAACTAGTTGATAAATCTTGTGGGAGGAATAAGGTGCAGAAACTGGCTAGCCTTCCTAACAGAGCCAAAAAAGCTAGTGAACAAGTAATTTTTTTTTTATTTATTTTTTTAAACAAATTCCAACACTTTAACAGTGGGATGCTTTCAATCCTGTATCTGTTTTGTTTTCCTACTATTTTTACAGATCTATGGAGCACATGCTGCTTTCCCAGACTTCTTCCGCAATTCCACAGTGGAGTGGTGGAAGAGAGAAATCCTGGAATTCTACGACAATCCCACCAACCCCTCGAGAAGCATCAAGTTTGATGGCCTGTGGATTGTAAGTGTAGAAATGCATTTGATTTCTGAAATTTTTTTTCTCTGCCAGACACTAGCAGAGAGGGCCACATTTCACAGTATATGTACTATTGTTGAAGCTCAGAGGGTATCTGGTGTTAAATTGCCATGAAGTAAAATAAAAAAATAGGCTGGAAGGAAAGCAAGCAGAGCACCAGGCAGAACCTGAGCCCCCAGCCAAAGGCACCACTTCAGCTCTAGGTTGTACGCTTGCCCTGCCTCCGTATATCGTGACTTTCTTCCTCCACTGTGACACTGTTCGCACAGGGGAAAGAGAGCCCAGACTCACTGTTCTTCCCTTGAAACGCTTTGTGGCTTCCTGTCCCTGCACCATGCCACATGTGAACGTGTCAAGAAAACATGGATTGGCAGACTGAGACTGCAGCTGCAAGGGCTCCTGAGGACTTCTACAATGCTGCTTGTTTGTAATTTAGAATTTAGTGTGTTTTGTAGGTTTGAAGCAAATACAGTCAGGTTTTGCTTTATGTTTTTAGGACATGAATGAACCAGCAGCTTTTCTGAATGGCGCCATTGATGGTTGTAGAAACGACCTCCTAAATATGCCACCATATATACCTCGTAAGTCTGATCACTCCTTAAAACAGTTTTAGGTCATTCTGGTTACTATGTAATTTCTTATATGGTATATGTGGCGTAAATGCATAAAGTTAGATATATAAAACCACAACTGCTAACTGAAAGTGGCCCTTTTTTTCTGAGATTATGGGCACACTTCAACCCCATCTGTTTCAGTGCGAGCAGTAACTGCATGGCACTTTTTAAAAATGAAGTTATTTTCAACTACTTGGCTGCATATGGATTTTGATACCTATTTTATATCTAGGTGCTTTGCTTTAGGCATGGTAGAGAATGTAGTTCTCTGTTTTGCAGTTTTCTCAGATGAATAATGCAATTAATTAAAAATTTAGAAAATATCCTTGTATCTTTTCTCATTACCATTTATCTATACAGTCAAATACTTGAAATACTTAGCTTTCTTAGCTTGGCTTTACTTAAGTACTAGTGTAAAGTAGTACTAATTAGTAATTATTTGTTAATGGTTTATTAGCTTACTCCTGTTGCTTACAGTTGACTTCAGTTATTATGAATAGTTTCTCAGGAATTGTCAGGAAGTTAATATTCAGACAGAGACCATACGCCCTGCCCCACCATTTTTCTCTTTATATGGATGATGTGACAGTGTTTACAAAGATTTGCAATATCTTCTGAATTTGGATACACTCTGTTTACTCTTTGAGCCTCTTCAGTAAGAGCATCTGTAACTGAGGTATTAACACGCTTATAGACCTAGATGCCTACATAGGAATATTAGAAATATGCCATTTCAGAAAACTGGAAATGCTATTTTTATAATTATAAATAAATAAATGACAGTATACATGCCTAAAAGAGAGTGAACGACAGAGAATATGAAAATTAAGAAAATGTAATTCAATTCATTATTGACTGTTCATTATTAAAAAATAAATATTTTTGTTCCCTTTCCATTAGATTTGGGATACCGGTCAGACGGATTAACTGTCAAAACTCCATGCATGGAAGGTCAACAATATCTTCCAGATGGCACCCCTGTTAGACACTATGATGTCCACAATCTTTATGGATGGTCACAAACAAAACCTACCCTAGAGTAAGTGAAGTTTGCATGCTTTCTTGTTGTCTCCAAAATACGTTACAAGTGAATATTCTGTGTCTACACTCTTATGGCCAAAACTTTCATCAGCTTATTTAACATGCCTGAGATATCTTTCTTTTCACCCTAATATCTTCAATTCTTCAGTTCAGCTAGAAGTCAAGTTCTCA
>JAYKAV010003421.1:2518984-2556567 GCA_035582835.1 Phoebastria nigripes | reverse complement strand
AGGAACCTCAGCTCTAAAAGAGCCTCTGAACGAAGGGAAGGGATCAGTGCCTCATGATCAGACTTCCAAAAATCTGTGCTGGTTAAACTATGTTTATAGTGATAAAACACAAAAGCAAAGGAGGAGTAATAAATTCTTGTAACCTAAAATGAGAAGCCACTATCTCTATTGAAGACAGAAAAAACAGTGGATCTTCAGTTACTAATTGTTCTTTTTGTTTAGTTTTTTCACAGCTCCTGACAATCACCAAGCTTCAACTTGAATTAGGCAAGGACTACWCTGTGCAAYGGAGCTAAAATGCCTGCAAAACAACATTGGCCATACYGCTGAATTTTCTCAYTGTTTTAAAACTATCTTTCAACTTTCATACCACCTCTTTGTCATCTTAGAATACTTTTAACTATACAAACATACTAGTACAGTTGGTTCATATTAAGGTACTATGTGTATAAAGCAGTCACGGTTCAGTATTGTTGAAGGTTACAAGGTCTCCGTGTGATGCAAAATCTGTATTTTAAACGGTATGGCACTTCAGTGTAACTTTGTTGTGAGAACCAAATGTAAAACTCCGTGTTTTCTCAGAGTAGAATTTCTGGCTGACTTCATGTGTGCCAAATTTTGTAAAAAAAGGCACGGTTGGTGTTACCTACGTGGATTCGGGGCCATTATTCTGCCTATATTTAACTGTCCTCTTAATTTTCATTATGCCTATGTAAGTCACTACTACGGAGGAGAATTTAAGGCCAGACGAAGTAAAAGTAAGTGTTTTCAGATTACTGATTTAGCATGAAATGATGTTTCAAGTTGTTGATTTATGAAATGCTAAGGTAGCTGCAAAAGTAATTTGAAGTTTTTTTCTTTGTATGACTTTAGCCAGACGTTTGTGTTCCCCAGTGTTTTGATCTGAAGTTGTAAAATTAAACCTGAATTTTCAAGGTTAACTAATGAACGTTGGTCTCTTGAGTGTTTATTTCACTGAAGGAAATGTTGTTGTGTATTTACTATAATAGTAATTCATGTTAAAGACTCTTTGTATCCCAGGAGTGCAGCATATGATATAAACAGATTGGTAAAGCATGTTTACAATTAAATTTGATGGGAAGAAACTGCTATCAGAGGTAGTAGTAATATCTAGTGACTGTGCTTAAGATTCATTTAAAGGATTCCTCTCTGCTTTGAAGTTTTGTGGTAAAACAGCTAAGTAGCCAACAGTGTAATTAGAGAGCTGAATTATTGAAACTTCCCCATAAAGTAATAATGAAATTGGCAATCCAGAGAAAATGATCATTTAGGACTAAAGTTACCATTTTGACAAATATTTTTGTCTGAAGGAACAAACTACACTCTCTTTCTCCAGAGCTAGCGCTGACCAGCTGCGTAAGCAAGCAGATGCAAGGACACGTCCCATCGCTGCAGAGAGGGGAGGTGCAGGTTACCGAGCCTTCGACCCATTGCCACACGTTATGTCCTACCGCTTTGCGCCCACCCGACTACGTGTGAAACATTAGGCACAGCCAAAGGCTTCCAAGAGCTTATTTTCATCTTTTTTCTTATTATCAGTTTTATTTGGGGAACCTCATTGTTCTGTTTTCTCGGCTTTGAGAGGCTCAGCACATCAGCTGCACTACCTGCGTTCCAGCCACAGGGGAAGGTGTTTACTGAGTCCCCAAGATAATAATTCATGAGGAACTCATACAGACTGAGAAATTACAGCTTCAAACACGCATCGGCCACCTGAGGGAGGTGCTCCCTGCTGTGTCTCTTTCAAAGGGCCTGGGAAATGCAGCCCAGCAGAGCCTGGCCCACAGCTCACTTCTGAAATATCTGTGCAGCACCACRGTCCTTGTCTGGAGACCAAAGCAGCTCTATGCTGAACCGGGTGGCGTTTTTTGCAGGTCGATAGTAGCTCTTCACGCAATGCTTCTCTTCGGGTCAGATACGTACACGTGTTGTGAAACATCTCCTGCTGCAGGAAGTCCCGTTAAAGTCCATGAGGAGCCGTGCTGAGGAGTGGGGCAGTTTTCAACAGAATCAAGTGAGCAGCAACAAACATACTACTTGTGTTGACGATAGGATTTTTTGACTATCGCTCTCTGCGTAGTTTGACTTTCTAGCACTTAAAAAAATTCCTTGTAAAATAGTGTAACAACACCCAGAGGTTTGACGCAATCGTGCTGCCCACTGCACCAGAAAATTCTCACTGAAGGCACAATATCTTCCCTGAAAGCCATAAAGTTCTGCTTTCAATATCCTTTTTCTGAACTTTATTGGCTGCTGTCCTGGGTGTTCTTAAAAAATAAATCCAAAGAAAACAGTACTTGTGAAAAGTCATGAATTTCTTTGGTGTATTAAAATTTTTGGGTAACTTTTTCCTAGTACTAGAATACCAGAGTTACATTATGAATAGCATAGCGTTGTGGGTTAGCCCCGGTAGGCAGCTAAATAGTGTCAAAGACCCAACAGATTGCTGGAAACGAGGAGGGTGCATTCAAAACACCGCCCCGCATGCGTCCTGGTCTGAAACTGGTACTGAGCTCGGCCAGAGGCAGGACACGGGGCGATGAAGCGCCTTGCACTGAGCCAGTACCCATTTTGCACCTGCATCGTTGTTTGGATGGATGAACAAAAGGAAAGCTCGCTTCCTGATGAGACGTCTTGCATTTTTAATTCCTTAACAAACTGGAAGTTTAACCTCGACCATTTTCAGCAGGGTTCTTCATGTCCTATGTACAGCTGAAATCTGCCACAGAGAGAGAGAGAGAGAGTATGTATTTATACATAGGTATGTGTATATATATGAGCATTTTATATACATATATATACACACACACACACCCCCATTATATATATGCACACACACATGTATATAGAAATACGCATATACACATCTAYTTATCCGTGATTATATACATACATAAACATAATATATGCATATATACGCACATACATATGTGCGTATATATGCACATGTAAATACATGTGTTTTATTTCACCATTAATGAGGGGGGTTCCTCTTTACTGAGGCTTTTAAAAAAAAAAATTAATAATGTTTTGGTTTCAGGGGAACTACACCAGAGAACAGCCAGATGCAAACAGGACCTTATGAGTATACTTTTTTTGTCTTGAAACAATGTTCAAGGTTTAAGTAGCTCATCCCAGGGCTGATCCAAACCTYGTGGGAATCAATGAGTTTCTTTCTGTGCGCATCGACTCCTGAAAGATTAGGTCTGTTTTTTAAAACCTGTGCCTCCTGCCCCTGGCATGGGTCCCAGCACGGGTCCAGCTTCATTTACCAGAGCTAAAATGGCTGTTGAATCCAGAGCTGCAGACCAAGACCACAGCTTGGAGATTAAATCAAGGTCAAGTAACAGGTTAATGAACTTTATGAGACTGTCTCTCCTACCTGTGTAATTAGGAGCTGTGATCAAACAAGCTGGCATTCCAGTTGCTCTAACCTTGGCATGCAAAGGACTTGGGAAACTTCGCAACGTACAGCAATTGCACTTAAAAGCTAAAGGTGGTTGTGCAGATCCCTCCGCTTTGGCTAACAGGCTTCTGCAAGATGAACAAATGTGAGTGTTATTGCTGCGAGAGAGCAGCGGACGTGGAGAAAATGCCCAGTGAATAAATACCCCTCCAGATGACAGCTTTTCAGGTGCTAGCGGATAATCCCGACTGTTTTAAAGAAGATCAAGTATTTCTTTCTCCACATAATGAATGGTTAACGCTGCAGTTATTTACTGCTGCACCAGTGAAGGTGCCGTACAAGCCTGAGCTGTGCTCCAGCTCCCCAAATCAGCCTGAGCGCGAGGCCACCGGCCAGCCAGCAACGGGACTGATGGAGGCCAGGTCCGTAACTCCACCACAAATCAAGAGGAAATTACATTTCCAATGACAGGTAGCACGACCTTCAATACCTCACACTACAGAAGCATTTTATATCCAATTATTACTAATTCATCAGCCGGCCAGGCAACCACTGTGTTTGCCCTTGAGCAGCCGACCCAAAGGAGAACGTGCTCTGACGAAACGTGGCATGTTTGGGTTGCAAAGGCCAAGGTGGTTTTTTTTGGGGGCAGATTCCCACCTGGCCTCTGTGTCGCCTGGTAAGAAAGCTCTGCTTTTGGTCTTAAAGAGAGAGAAAGCAGAGAAACGGCAAAATTGGGTTTTCATTTCACTCCTTTTCCTTCCTATTTCTCCAATAGCAAGTATAGCAGACTTCTCTGCAGTCTCCTGCACCATTTAGTGGTTTGTATTTTAAATACGGTTACGTGGCTGTAGCAATGTGTAGTATTCAGATCTAATTACCTTTCTCATGCTTGGAAAGTGGAAGAATACAAGAATTCTTCAATAATACAACACATGAAGCACAAGCCTGCAAGTAGCTGGGAGCCTTCATTCTAGCAACCATAACGTGATGAGCGCTATCGAGGTGACAGCTCTGTAAATTACATCCTTGCCAGATGAGTAGCCGGAGGACATTTTCAGAGGCGTGCCCTGTAATAACCAGAGAGTGACTTACCTTAAACAGAGTCTTACTCAAAAACCTATGGAAACAATAATGAAATACCGGTTTCCAGAATGCTTTCGGGTCAGAACCCAGGTCTCCAAGCTGCAGGGTTAATTGCTGCAGTATCACACCTGGTATTACCATTAGCTGGGAAGATGACAGAAGCTACAGATTTCAGCAATAGCTTTGTTACAGCATATGCTATACAAATAGTGGATTTTATAAATATTTCTGGTTCTCACRGACTAAAACGTAGCCGGGATGCTCGCGTTTTTTGCCTTTTGGAAGATGCTGCCATGTGATTGTCCTTCCTCCCGTCTCATGTTGCGGCCGCAGGGTATTAGCAGCCAGCTGTTCAATACAAGATCTCCTCCCTTAGCTTAGATCTTCCTCCATGAAACTACTGCATTTTGAAAGGAGCTTTTTCACTGCTAAAAAGAAGTGCCCGCTTATGCCAACTTACAGGAAAACCGCCACTAATTGGTGTGGGGAGGAAACGATAAAGGATCAGCTCACATTTGCCTTCAGTGTGACTCCAAAGGCTTTCCACATGACGCACGCACTTACTCCGAAGGACTTCTCTCAGGTACCACGTACACGAGTGAGTGGAGGGGCTGTCTGGGGGTGGAGGGTCTCTGTTGAACAGGAGCAGATATCGTTGTGCTAAAGACACAATGATGTCCCTGAAATTACTATTCCACTAACGTAGAAGACAAACCCGCGTCACGCTTGGCTGTGCTTGTTCTAACGAAGCTGCCACACACGCGCAGTTAATTGGATTTTTTTCCTTGGAGCCTGGAAGTAACAGCTGGATGGCAACATCTGGCAACACGGCGCGGTCGGGCTTGTGACAAGCGAGCGGAATTTCACCATTCGGGATAGCATGGGGAGGGTGTGAAGTTTTCAAATGCCGGCACAAGGAGYTCACCTCTACCTCCCCTTTGGGACCAGGAGTTCTTCCTTTCTTCCTCACATTTTATTTATTTCGAGGCGTGAGCAAACGGTCATATGTTTTAAAGCTCTCCCAACTCCAGTGACAGGCATTAAGAGAAACATTTTCATTCTATTTTATAAAAATGCAAGGGTTTTTGTACTATCAGCTRATGAACTTTTTGGGTTTTCTTTAGCTAAAACAGGAAATTTTGGTAAGAAGCTACGCCAGGAACAAAGAGTTTGTACATTCCTCTTTACATTTGCTGAAAATACGAACCTCGTACTGTTCTGAGGATTAAGTCAAGCTTGCAGGTGTTTTCTCTGCTATCAGTAATGCGAATATATTGCAATATGAATTGTTATGAATTTTTGAATGATGATGAATTGAAATTGAAGCTTTAAAAGTGAATAACCAATGGGACATAGCACTTCAAATTATCCTACGTGGAAAGGTCAAGTGTTTAAATGCACATTTGGTATATGCTACATATGTATAATTCGTAAGTGTTTGTGTGTATCAGTGTATACACTTACACACATAGACTATATATAATCTTTAAGTTATTAATATTTTATATTCTATTATTTAAAATAAGGGGGTTTTACTTATTATATGGTTATTCTCAAATTCAGAGTAATTTCAGTTGAATTTTTAATGCATATGAGGCATTATGCACATTATAATAATTATGTAATAAGCAATTTAGAAATGCTCTCTGACCAGTGGTTCCCTTTTAATACTCTCATGAGACCTTTCAGGCGGATATAGTGCACCATTTACTTCCACTCATATAAACCCTATATTCAGGGTCAGGCCATAAAGCAGCTGATACTAATACATTCCAGCTATTTTTAAAAATTGACGCCATTTGCATTGAGCACTCGGTGCAGGAAAGGCAAATAGAAGTGACATTCATGCGGGGTGACCAAGAAGTATTTGTTAAAAACATTATTTGCYGTAAATTACCTCTTAAAAATACCACGGGGATGGAGGAGAGCAAAGAATCTGGTCTAGATGAGTCCCTCCAGGTCTGTGGCTTTCTTTGCTGGCATGGAAAGATCTGAGCTGGAGGATCTGCTGTGTAACATAGCAAATATTCAACTTCTATGTAGATCTGAATATCCAAACCTAGGGCTCGTCAGGGCACAGCCACGGGAGCTGGAATTAAATCAGATGCATACAGGAGTTGATGCCACAGCCTTCCAATTCCCTCGGTTTGGGGATTGCTCCTGCACAAGGCGTCACGAGGACAGTTCGATTCACCGTGAAACAGCCGGTTAAAAAAATAACCTCGTATCTGGTTTTGATATTTGGATAAAAGTCTCGGACTGAGGAATACAATCTGATGTTTTGAATCCAGAAGAGCTGCTGCCTAAAAATTACAGAAATTTGATGGCTTGTGTTATTTTCTCATGAATATGAATGGAATGGAGAGTAACACACCATGACTTGCCATTGTAATGTTTGACATGAAGCCAGCAGACGGAAATTTGAGAGAGTTGGGCTCTTTCTCAAGCCCAACCATTTTGCTTCGTTCATTTTGTTATTGCTTTCACGGATACATTTAATTCTATTAGTTCTTATTTTTAACAGATTCATGTGAAAATAAACACCATTTCTTAACAATATTTACACTGTCAGATATATATCTAATAGATGTTATCTGTAATGACACTTTCTGCCTCCCTGGAAAAGACTGCACAACTCAGTACATTCATTTAAAATAACAGCCGCAACATCTCTCTTCTCCTCTCTGTTGTCTCCTATTTGACCTACACAATTCCTCGCAACATCCCGACACCTATCTCTTATCATTTGTGCTGGGACGTTTGGATTAGAACAGACAGAAAAAACAGCTCCGGGAGGATCTGTCCTGTTAGGAAACGCAGTCGGGTTTGCTGTTTCATCGTGCCGCTGTCACCCACTGCGCTGGGATTAACGGGCTCCTCTCCCTCCCCGTTGCCACTCGCTGGGGAAGAGCGATGCCGACCAGGGACCTGGCCAGCATTAGCTGAYCCAGGCATTACCGGAGGGTAAAGATAATTAATCAGAGCCAGGTAAAGGTTCTCCTCCTGTATTAATACCACTAAATAATATCTCCTTGGGTAATAACATTATAACAATGTTTGCAAATCCTAGGAGAAATAGTAACTCCCACAAAAATGATTCTCAAGCAACTCGCAGGGAGTTCAGAAACTGCTTTTGAGCCGCATATTTTTTTGCCATTTCTTGTGCCTGCGGCGCTCCCATTTTTTTCTGGCTCTTGGCTTAAGACAGTTTCTGGTTGTTGGCTTCGRACCCCGAATTCCTCAAAGCCACGACTTAGGACTGCAGAGTTGGATGTTTTCTGTGCCGCCTACTGACGATTCATTCTTTTAAAAAAGCAAAGCAAACCGTGGGCCACTCGAACCGGAGACCCTTTGCTGGCAAGCAATGGCAGAGCTTTCCCCTCTCCTCCTCCTGTGCTGTCTCGGCTCCACCCCGATAACTCTCCTTTCCAGTTCCCGGTGGTCCCTCGCAGCCCCGCTCCCCACCCCTCGCCCCCGGCACTGCCTGCTCCCCCGGCTGCCCCCACCTCTGCCCTCCCACCCACCTTCTGCAGCAACCCAGAGAGCGAAACACCGGCTCGGCAGCTGCCTCCGGTTTGGATGCACCGGTCAGCCCCATCCTCGGGTTGGCAGAAGCACCGACATCCGAAGGCCGATCCGCAGCTAAACGCTGGCTTACAGCAGGGCGTCAGACAAAGGTTCTTCCGATGTTTCAAAATCGTAAGTTTCCCTCGTATTAAATAATGAATGAAAATAGAATTTCCTGCACTGCATATACACGCTCTCAGATTAATTTGTTGCTATCCGATATTCCCGGATTCATTTTCCGTCGCAGCAGGCAGTGACGCTCGGGAAGCATGTTTGGTTATTTTTCATACCAGGCAGCTCTTGCTTCCTCTACAAGTTTCCATCTGATTCCTTTAATGAAATACCTTTCACAATTGAGCTAATCTCTCCCTCAGTTCCTCCTTTTCTCATTTTCACTGCCAGCCTTTGCCTTCTGTTCAGCACCCTGTGCTGCTATCAGGCTCGAGAAAATGCTTTTACGGGTTCTACCTATTCCATCTCTAACTTTAGAAAACGAAATATTTTCATGCCACCTCTACACGCTGCAATTTTAAATGGATCTAATCGGTTCTGCCCTCTACCTTTTATAACTAGAAACATTTCCAAATGAAAATTGAGATATCCCATCCTTCAGTGATAGCCTAATCTCTCACTCTCTTCCCATATAACATTTCAAGCGAAAAAAAAAAGTTTGCCTGACTTTGAGAACTTACCCACAGCACAAAAGCCTTTTCCAAGAGTTTTAATTGAAGCTAAACATCTATTTAGGTTACAACGTCCCATCTTTAACTTGAATAGAATAACTCCTCTTCTTGTATTTAACCTTTGATCAGCTACCTACCTTTGAACTCTTGGATAACTATCCCCTCCTTGTTATCCTTGTCACTCTTGCATAACTGCACCCTATAAATCGAAATGGAATTCTCTTCGGTGAAATAACTTTCATTTTTTTCTACAGGGATGGTTTCAGTCACTTTGTCCTTTTGTTTTTGAATATAACCACTGTAGAGATCTGGGATATAATACTGTAGGATGTTTGGACAGTTTTAAATTAAAGTCACTATTGCAAAAAAAAAAAAAACCCAAACCCTGAATCCAATACTGATATTCCAGATTACGTCTGAAAAGTCAACTTGTCGATGACGGGCTCTGCCCAGCCTACTCCGTGGTCATGTACTGGATTCACCTCCCTCCTCCACTCCCCCACTGTCCTCCGAGATCGACCACAGAACGTCAGCCCACTCGGGCAGGACGCTGGGCAGGGGCAAGAGGGACGGAATGTCAGCCCACTCGGGCAGGGGCAAGAGGGATGGCTCTCTGCAGGGAGAGCGGAGGGAGTAAGCGTCCCGCTACCGCCTGTGCTCCTGGGTTACTCCCTCCAGGCGACAGACACCCTCAAGGATGCTCCACTTTCCTGCTAGGATTCAGAAACCTCAAGATAAAATAAATCAGCAATAACAACTAAAAAGAAAACGATGACATACTGTTTCATTTGATTGGCACTTCTTTCAGAATTACACCTGCTTATGTCTCTCTCTTCCGCCTCCCTCTGATCGCGCAAATGGTTTCTGGTGATGCAGGAGGGAAAGCAGTGACAAGCGGGTTGTTTTGGGTTGCAGCAGCCTTTATGTACGCAGCTGAAGCAAGCTTCTCCTACACGACCGACTGGATGACTGCTGCTGCAGAGAGGGCCTGGGTGGAAAAACAGCTCTTCAGTTGCTCAAACAGAACTGCTGGAGTACGGCGACAAGCAMCTCATTTTGTCACTTAGTCACCTAACTTTTGATGTAGGTACCGCCCCTACGCTACCCCTGTCCAGCACTCGTAGAGAGCTTGAGTTAACAAATCTTAAATGTTCCATTTCACAATATATATACTTGCAAACACATCATCAAATCCTCCCAAGTTAACAGTATCACTCAAAAGAACATGTGGTTACGCAAATAATAATAATTTTAAAAAATTCACATAAATCAAAAATGAACATGCTAAAAATTGTGGCATGGTCTGAATTTTTTTCATATCAGCAGCACATGACTCAGACTGTTCTAAACGATGAATTACCTTGTTTTAAGTGCTTGCATTAAATGATTTCTTGCTTCAGGATAGACGCAGGTAACCATCTTCCTCATTAGTACATGTCTGCAAATGAATTCAGAACAGAGAATTGAATTTTTGTATTCATAATGCATGCAGTAGTAAACAGTTATCAATCCCCTTTTCCCCAAATAGTTTCAAACTATAGAGATCTAAGTGATTTGTAATTCATATGGCACTTGCAGACTTGCCGCACATACACAGGTTTTTCTTTTTTTTCTTTTTCTTTTGAAATATCCTTTTTCATCACACATCCCACCCCACTTCTTTCACTGCCATATCCCAAATGAAGAGTAAATATTTTCTTACCTGGTGTGCATATAGAAATAAATAAAAAGCTGATTATAAAATTACTCACGAATCCTTCCGCATTGGGAGCGGTCTCTCAGAAAATCAGAGAGTAGGGCGGTACATAAGGGCAAGATACCTGGAAGGATGAAATGACGTGAAATGAAAACTGCCGACTAGAGTCTCGGTTCACGGTGTATTTTGACACGGAGTTTATTACAGGCAAGGCTACGTATTTCATTTCAAGACGTACACTGAATAAAGCTGGAGATACCACCGTTCTCTCTGTATGTATCTTCCTCTTCCCGCACTTAGGTGAACGCGTATCAGCCTATGAAACCCTCTCAAGGACAATTCATTCCCTGGGCATTTCTTCGTTAATGCAGCATTAACACACAGAGGCTTACTTCAAAGTTTCCAAACTTTGAAATGGGAAAATGGAAAAAAACTTCTGCTACTGAAATAACCCAACAGTTTGGTTCATTTTGAGAACTATTTCTCCATAGATTAACCCAATTTTCCCTCTATTGAGTGGCAAGTTCACAAGGAAACCGTAGCATTAATGAATGAATGATGGTGATAGAGCCGGCGTTATATTGAGGTTATTTGCCATCAAGGAAAGCTGTGCTGGTTCCTCCCTGTCAGGGCCCCTGAGGATGCTCAGCTTCCTGCAGGCTCTTTTCATCTCAGCATCTTCTGCATGGCAGCACCTAGCGAATAAAGCGAAAAAGAAATTATTTAAATAAAATAATTTGAAATTAAATTCTTTCTGAAACTAAAGGACATTACCAAGATGATCATAAAGAAGGATCATCTTATCAAAACTAAAAATACATGATAAGCAATACCGCTGAGAGGGTAAGTGAGGCGAGACTCGGGAAAGTTCGGGACTGCAAAGTTCAATTAAATCCTTTTTTTGAGCATCTTTATGCTGGTTCTATTGTGCATTAAAAACTCAAGAGACTGCTAGTTCACGTGCCTTATTTCACTGGGGTAACACCTCTGTGCTCAGGCAGTAGTTTATAGTGTGCTTTAAATACGAATCAAGTGTACTAACATTGCTCAAGTATGGTAGCGCTGGGTGAAATTTCAGTCAGAAAAACCTGCCTATACAACTGAAAGCTGTAAAAAGTGCACGAGAGTGTGAGGAATGTTGGTTTGCAGTTATAAAAATATCCATAGTTAAAATATCTTACCTGACCCAGTGATTTTTACACCTGCAGATACGCTTGTAAACATGATTTAGCCAGGCTCATTTTAAACAAAAGCTATGTGCGAAGGTGAAGCAGGCTGTGAGCCCCTGTATGTTGTTTTATAACAGGGAGCTTGAAGACTTTTTTCTTTATTCTCTGAGATGAAAAATAAGCTGTTTAATGCTTTTTCTCCCAACTACATGCATGCCCCAGGAACGGGACAGGACAAGCACGCTGATAAGGGGGATCTCCTGTATCTTTACATCGCGACCGCGTGCTGGCAGGGCTGCGGGCTGGTCCCAACAGCCCGGCTGGTGCGGGGAGGGGGACGGACCTGCCTGCGCAGAGGGTCACTGGCTGCAGATGCGTTTGACAGGCGCCCAGGGGAGCTGGAGGTACCAGCACGTCCCCTCGCCGGGATGCGGAGCAGGAGGCGGCTGCAGAGCATCACGTACGGCTCGCTCTTGTACGAGGCGGCCAAACCAGTAAAGATGCAGATGATTCTGGTGCGGATCCTCTGACCGCGGATAATTAGCTAACCCCAAAGTAAACTGCAGCACAGAGACAGTCAACATATTAGAATAATTTATAGCACTGGATATTATGTCCATGAGAGAAAACAAACATTTGCATAGTTCAAACTAACGAGACAATCTAAGTCTCGGTGCATTTTATTTTGCTTTGATGGTTCCATTAAAAAACTAATTTGCATATAATTTAAAAACATTACGCATATACAAACATACACACACACACACACACATATCCCACACTGATATACATCAGTATTATTACTCCACACAGGTATTACGCAACTACGCTGACATGACGTTACATACCTGTTGACACGGTAAACGACTGAATATTATGGAAATAGTTTTCCTTTCCTTCCCTGCACTGGCAGAGCTGGAGGCAGAGCCCCAGGGCACGGCACTGCTCGGGACAAGCGCTGCAAAGAGGAGTTCAGAAAAGTTAGTGGGAAAAGCCAGCAAACGTGCACYGAAAGTGATTCCCTAAAGCCTCAGCAAGTTAAATTTCCCTGGTGTTAATGCAAGACCAGCTAAAGGCATGTCTTTCACGGGATCAATAAAAATATCTCTGCATTTTCTCAGCATTCTTTGGACTTGGATTTTCTCATAGGGTGTAAGTCAGGTGGGACTGCGCTGAAATCTCYGGAATTACACGGAAAAAAACCTACCAGAAGAAGATGCCCAAGTCTTCACTAGCAGTGGGCTACTCTGACTGTTTCTCAAAGTTTGTTGTTTCTCCTCTGTGTACTGACAACATTTTTTGGATCAGTATTTCCCCTTACTGGATGTATCTTATGCCCTGCTACACCGTCTTCCAACAGGCTAAAGTTTTTGATATTTCTTCAGACATTTTTATGCTTTTATGACTTTCAAAAAATGAATATCGCCATTAGCCAGTGCAGGCTTTCGCTGGCAGCACCACATGCATGACCAGAGTGATTATTTAAATACTCTCTCAGTACCTAGAAAATAGAACCATGCATAAATATCTTATGAGAAGAATTTTGGGTCAGGCTTTTTGCCTCTCATAATGCATTTTAATGCATTTCTTATTGAGTCTTCCATTACAGTTTTGGAAAGGTAATTCATACTTTCCTTCTATTCAATATTTCCTTGCAAGAGAAGAACAAAAGCTGGAATTCTCTTCCTACGGCTAGATAATTCCTATGAGATTTCTTTCTTTATTACTAATAGATGTTAGATAGGGAATATACTTTCCACCATACCATAAAGCATATTTATGAGAATACAAATACATATATGGGTCAAAAAGGAAATTATTTTTTCCTTAAATAAAGGGGGAGCAAAACCAAAAGAAGCTTTTTTTTAATGACTACGCATTGAAAACGTCAAACTTTGAGGCTATATATTTCCAGCCTAGATTGATTCAAAGTCCCTTTACATATTGGGTAATGAATCATAATATTCTTTTTGTTGTTGTTGTTGTGTAGAAACAGCACCCCAGAGAGGAAATGTTTTCAGCTGCTAGAAATGTGCCTTTCATATTCACRTAGAGCATACACCTATATAAAATGTGTCGATTATGATAAATATTTACACACACAGACATGCATCTACATATGCTGCAGAACTGATTATGTCAACAGGAAAATAGTTACTTGACAAAAGATACCGTTTTTCTCTTTTTTAATATATAATGCATATAATAAAAATGTAACATATTGTAACGTGCTTTCCAGCACCCAAGAACACCACTATTTTCATACTATGGTGACTCTGTAAGAAGTTAACATGTTTAGAGATTGTGCATGTTTGTTTTTATGAATATTTATGCTTAGAAAACCTGCAGCTATCTATGTGCCCTGTATTCACATACATATCTTTCCAGCTATCTGTTCAGCTGTGTAGATGTATGGATATAAGCAACGTGCTTCCTGTGTTATTTTGAGATAATTTTAAATAATCATGAAATTTAATAAATCAGTACATCTGTAGAAGCAAGGCTTTAAAAAGTATATTCTTAATATTTTGGTAATTGTCTTCAAGAACGATGACAAAATAAATACTTAATTTCCTATAGCTTGATATTTTATCATTTTTTAAAAACTGTTTTGAATTTGAATAAAATATTAAAAAAAAAACCCTTCAGTTTGTTTCACTATCACATATAAGCAAAAAGTAGCAGCTATGCACTTATTGCAAAATGCGTATGAGAACATCATCATCGTGCTTAGACGCTCACTGGAGAGAGCGTTGAGCATCTGCTGTAAATGAAAATATGGCTGTGCTGTAGCAAATCCGCAGCCGTTTTCAAACACGCTGCAGCCAAACAGCCGAGACAACTGTGGTACACGGTGAGAAAATGCTGCTGAGAAACTTTCGTCCCTTGGTCCCTTTACTGCAGGTATCATGCTTTTATTCTTATTTACTTTATAGGTACCTTATAAATATTTAACAGGACCCATGGAATAAAATGAGCTTTTAGTACAAGGTGACCGAGTGGTTATTCGGTTTAACTTTCAGGTACAATTAAAGCTTTTATTGCCATCTTACTGGAAGAGCACAGACACAGTAAAATGTGCCAGATGAGGAGTTTCAGCCCAGGTGGAGCCTCCCGAAATCCCGAGGGCACCCTACATCCCTACCTGCCCAGGGCTCCCAGGGCAGCCGGGAGGGATGAGGCTGGAAAACCGCATCCCTGAGGCCAGAGAAGGGGAGCAGCACAGCCCTGCACCCCCACAGCTCCAAGGGGAAAAAAATACAAAAGTTTGCATGTTGCACTGTGGAAAAATAGGAAAACCAGCAAAACTTTTTTGTTTTTTTTTGATTCCAAGTCACATATTTTAACAATAGGAAAAAAACCCATTATTGTCGAAACCAAAGAATTTCAACTTCCCAGTCGTCTTTTTTGTTGTCAACTTCAGAAGTTTCCAAAGCCTAACAACGTTACTTCAAAAGCGTTTGGTTTAAATGTACTCTAGATAATGAAAGAACATCTTTTAAGAATATTTTCAGACACATGAAACCCCCCAGCAAGCTTCCATGGCTGACATTTTGACAAACGATGTACCAAAAATGATCTGGTCACAGAAATAAAGACRGTGGGGAGAGTGACACTTTCTCTCCCGCTAATTGACAACTTGGGAAACAAACACATCAAAAGAAATACATTATGATATTACTCCAGCGAATACAGTCTGTCAGAAAATGCAGCCTGTTTATTAGTTTGAAATAAGCATTCATTTTGATCTCAGGCAGGGTACGGAGATGAGTTCTGGAAGCAGAAGAAATCTATCTGCAAGGGCTCGCAGCACAATGTGCTTGCAGACACAATGAAGGCGCGTTTGAAGGCCCATTAGACAGTAGCGAGAGAATCTGAAAAGGCAGCAATTTAAATATTTTTAGTGCTCCGCAGCTTCTTTCTTATTTAACAGCTTAGCAGGGCGGCATATATTACGGACAAGTTGGAAAGAACTTCAAGATGGGAAGTTGGGAGAGTAATATGTTACAGGCATCACTCAGCCACTCGAACGACTCTGGATTCAGGACAGTGTAATTCAGAACAGAAACCACCTCCAAGGGTTGCGTTTGGAGAAAACCCCAGAAATCCAGCATTTCAAGTCAAGTACTTCAGACCCAACCAAGTTCCATGGAACTGTTTCCTCGTCTGACCGTCCTGTGGAAATGCGGAGCTGGGAATCTCCCAGATCAGCCCCCAAAATTGCCATCCAGCAGCAGGAAGAAACAGAGCTGTTCACTTGAATAGCTGATCTTGGATGCAAGCCTACCCCAAGCCACTAAAAAACCTGTGTATTTTGAATGTTAGTAGCCCCTGCCGACACATTTATTGTTAGCAGTTTTACCGTAAGAAGATCTACCAGCTCTGAAAGTCCTCCCACTGCACCCATTTTTAAAGATAAAATTAAGGCGGTAGGGAAAATGGAAAAGAATGTAATAAATGTGACATCCTGGAACTTATTAATGAAACAGATAAAGTATTACTACAAGATAGAAATGGGAAATAAGAAAAAGAATATAGTAAGACCCCTTTAAAAAGTGCAGAGAAGAAAATATGACAATTTAACTCCAAGCATGGCCTAACAACTTTATGACCACCCTCCCACCCCCAAGTCAAATATGCAGATTTTAGGGCATTCAGCATCAGATCAAATTCACTCCTAAATTCCATTTCATTAACCACCTGGTTTTCAGACCCCTACTACAGTGGTCTATGGTGCAAATATAGGGAAAGGAGTGGGGAGGGATAAGACTTTCTGTGAAAATAGTTTCCTGCTCCATATGTCTCTCTTAAAATTCTAGAAACCTCAATAAACGTGAAATAAAATCTTAAAATGCTAAAAAAGTCGCATGTATTATTTATTTCTCACACAGCTGATTGCATCTTCATAAAAACGTGCAGAAATAATAAACAAAATTTCGATGCAATTGTCCTTTTCCATTTTTGCAAGTACCACCGCAAACGGGGATGGTGAAACCTCGGCATTACTGATGTCAGATAACGTTTCTAGTGACTGGGTCCAGGATCTTTACTCAAGTTAAATGTCTCTGTTTCCGTAACACATTTTTATTTTCAGGAAGAGAAAAATACTGAGAGATAATAATAATTCTATTAAAATAAGGTCATAGAATCATAGAATGGTTTGGGTTGGAAGGGACCTTTAAAGCTCATCCAGTCCAACCCCCCTGCCCTGGCAGGGACATCTTCAACTCGATCAGGTTGCTCAGAGCCCCGTCCAACCTGACCTGGAATGTTTCCAGGGATGGGGCATCYACCACCTCTCTGGGCAACATGGGCCAGGGTTTCACCACCCTCAGCGTAAAAAATTTCTTCCTTATACCTCGTCTAAATCTACCCTCTTTTAGTTTAAAACCATTCCCCCTTGTCCTGTCGCAAGAGGCCCTGCTAAATTGTCCCCATCTTTCTTATAAGCCCCCTTTAAGTACTGAAAGGCTGCAATAAGGTCTCTGCGAAGCCTTCTCTTCTCCAGGCTGAACAGCCCCAACTCTCTCAGCCTTTCCTCATAGCAGAGGTGTTCCACCCCCCTGATCATTTTCGTGGCCCTCCTCTGGTCCCGCTCCAACAGGTCCGTGTCTTKGCTGTGCTGAGGGCYCCAGAGCTGGACGCAGTACTCYGTTTGGAATGAAGGTGTTTGAAATGAGTGTTTAGCCTTATTTAAAAAGGAACTGTACCAYTGACATTAGTTTGAGAGCTGAGCTATACTTTCAAGGATTTTACTAATACTTAAAGAAGTAAACAGCAAAATTCCTTTTTATTTTTATTTGTCTATACTTGTGTTCAAACAAACAAAAAAACCTGGGTTTCAAGCATTTGTTGTATTGCCTATGATGTCCTCAGTGGATTGTCGTCTGCTGTTGAACTGCAGATTTACGGTGTCTGTTATTTTTAACTAGACATTTGTCTGGTTTTGAGAAATAATGGGCAAAACCTGAATTGTCTGTTGTTCACTTCTATACCATGATATTACAATTATAATGTTAATAAATGTATCTTAAACTTTTTTTTTTTTTTTCCTCTTCTTTAGATAGTATTAAAATACCACTGAAAGTCAGGAGCACCTGGTTTATTTATGGACTGGTGAACACCTTCCATTTCCTTCAGCAATAACCTTCACCATGATACCGCAGCATCTGATACATCTTAAAAAGAAAAATCTTCTTTTGACTTTCACGCGTGTTTACACAAGTTAATGGCGATATGCTCACCAAACAAAGCATTAAAGTACAAATTGCTGCTTAAAACCGGAGATGCCTTTGATCAGAGAGAAGTCCATGCAAGAGAACAATTTCCTAACTACTTTCCAGCAGCCACTGCTTTACTGCAATGGTTATTTCCCTGTACAGGTAATGGGCTGACTTCCCACATGAGGCTACTCAAACGGCTGTGGTGAATAGGTTAACTGATGAGCAGAGACTAAAGTGAAGTCTGGCTGAGCTTGGCTTAGCAGAAATCAGTGTCGTGGGCCTCCAGGGGATAGAGGGATCATTGAGAACATGTGCCCACAGTCAGAGATGGTACGTAGCTGTATCGCAGCCTTCCTTAGCAGACAGGAGCACAGACCAAATAACTGATTTCAGTGTGAGTGTATCTAAAAATATGTCTATATCAAGTCAGAGGTTGCCTTCTCTTCAAAATTTATACTTACTAGAAAATGATTGAAAAGAATTAACCACAGCAAGCAATCAGAACAGGTAACAGCAAATGTCATTTCACTTGGCTCATTTGACAGCCTAACGGCAAAACCATCCACAACAAAATTACTGTCTAATTTAAGAGCAGAGATGAAGCTTTCTACAGGAACGAATGAAAACCATGCGCATTTGATGGTGACAAGTTGGTTAAGCTCCTCTAGATGGATATAACACATCCCTCCACCTCCATCAGCCTTTTCCAAACACCTTCCTTTTCTCTCGTGGGAATTTTCCACTTTTAGTTTAATGGTATTTTCCACTGGCAAAGGTGGAGGAAAAAAATCATTCCACCGCTGTCCCTTAATAACTGCCGAGCACTGGCTAAGCAGTAGTCTGCCTTGAGATACTCTAGCCCTTTCTCGCTTTTGTTCTCCGAGTAACTTCTACAGAGTTAATAAATAACTGCAAACATCAGTGACCACTAAAAATAGGAAAAAGGAAAAGGAAAAAAAGCCACACATAAGCCCACCAAACAACAACAAACCCCAACAGTTTTCACATATTATTGCACAACAGCTTCAAATCCCTTATGTACACAAGTGAGCGTACACCTGTGCTTAGCCCCTATAGCAAAATCCATCACACAGCCTGGCTGTCCTCAGGCATTTCTAATACGTGCAGGTAAATATTGATAAAACATCATACGGAGTGCTGAAGATCCTCCGTCAATTCCTCATAACTCTTGCAGAAAGGCTGCCTGGGCAGTCGCTGGTATGAAGCGTTGAGCAGTTCTCCTGGCCTACTGGTGAGGGGCAAGTCAGCAGCCAAGCCATTTGAGCAGGCTAGAAAATCAGTGAACAAATTAGTAATATAAACCTAAATTCAATCTCACAAAAAGGTTGAACTTGCAGTTTGAAGCAGCATCACGAGAAGAAATGCAGACCTTGGGAGTACACATCTACTTACAGGAACATTGGGTTATGTGATCAAGAGATCTGTGCAGGCTTATTATGCTGACTCGTTGGTTTTGGTAGTACTAAATCCTATTGCTTTTCTCCTAAATAAGGTCATTTTTTTTCTTTTTCTCAGTATTGTGAAATCAGCAATTATTTGATATGCTTGCTATAGAGCTCTTTAATCATTCCACTATTATAGCTGCCAGAAGTTTTTGTCTTCTGTAAATGACACAAAGTCTGAAAAATATGGGGTATTTCATTAACCCTATTCTAATGCATTCTCTATGCAATCATGAAACAGCCGTAGGTTTTATATGCTACACTAGAAATTTAGGCTAAAATGACTACGTATCAGATTAAAAGAAATTTAAGATTAAAGGCAGTCTCCTACTAGATATTTTTAAATAATAAAGAGAAAAGACGCAGAAGAGGTGACCCTCTGGGGAAACTAAATCTGGGAGAAGATAATAATTTTTTTTACAAGTAAATTTGAATTTTTATCCATGCTACAGACCTTATATGTACAAAACCTCTCACCAGACTGCTTCACGAGGACACTTTTGTGTTCCTGCTCTGCTGCCTGACTTGCTTCTGCCACGAGACTGTCAGCCCACTTGGCAAATTGAGAGCCTTTGCTGACGAAATAATTCTCCTGGAGAAAGGCGAGATGTTTATTAGTCTGACCGGAGAAAATCTACAAGCAAAAAGCCCTTTCCTGAGCAGGAAAGCTGCACAAAGTGTGACATGACTCCGTCGATGGCAACAGGGACTATTCCTCCCAGCCTCTCGCCAGCAGGCAGTGGCACACTTGCACAGAGACCCGCATATGGACCTTTCTCAATCAGGTTGTATYTTCTGCTTTAACTTTTTGCATTTTCTCCCGTCAAACTTTTTAATGAGGTAGATTCGTACAACTTTTATCTTACTAGTAAGTGTCTTTGTGCTCTTCTACTTGTTTTCCTTGAACTTAACAGTAATATCTTGTCTATCTGTATCGAGAGAGCTCTTAAAAATTGTACCTTTTACATGAAAACACACTGGTCCAGTGGCCTTTTTCTCACACTTTTATTTCTCTCTACCATAAAACCAGTCCTCCATGAACTTACCACCACTGAAGACAATAATAAAAAACAAAACGCACTGATGTTAACTTTAGTGCTAAGTTTCAACCTACAACCAACCCTTATGGCTATGTTAGAAATGCTATAAAATATACCTTGTTTAYGGGAAAGCTGACACATTCCTTTTGTGCCTGTAATCTCTGTAGACCACAGCTGCGCTGAGTAGTTTTGATGATTTTGCCATGAGAGTTATGAGAAACTTCAAGGAAAAGGCCACGAGATCATATATTTTGTATCCAAAAATGATGTATGGAACATTCAAGTTTGCCATGTGATCCACATTATTTGCTATAGTGATCACACAGTTTAACGAATTATTAAAAATAAGACAATTGCATACTGAGTTCAGGTCATTTCCTTTGCAGGCTCAGCTATTATGCATTTTATTTCACTTTGCAGAGAATTTTGTTTGGTCTACTGCAGAAATATTATCATCAAGTATTAATAGTTTTTCCCTATTCATAGTCATAATATGCTAAGTGTTTGACTGTTTTCCATCATTCTAATAAACTATTCTGAAAGGAAAGAATTATGAATTGTCTTAGATGATGAAGCAATATTACACTCGCAGTCGAAAACTAAGTTCCAGTTCTGAAAAGCACAAYAGAGAGCAAGTCTACATGATTGATGAAGAAATGTTAGGGCTCTCGATGTACAAATGCAATTTGTCAATCATCTTTTTTTTTTTAAATACCAGAACACTTCAGATATTCTTGTACCTTCTTCACACAATTCAAAACCCACTTGAACTTCCGTGGGAGGCAATTAACAATAATGAAAGCTAACTTCAGTTTTGAGTACATTGTTTTTAAATGCCACCCACAGAAGTTCAGGTAGATCTTGAACACTTCAGGTGAATAAAAACTTCTGTTTCAAAAAGGAGATGGACAGAGTCTATCATACACTGAGAACTTTTGTTTGGTTTCATTGCAAGTTCAAAAACTTGCTCCCATAGCAGAAATTATGGTTGACTTTGAGAAGTGAACACATGGGATACAGACTCATTTCACTTATAAAGACTAACCATAACATGGATAGGAAGGAGCTCAACTTCCAGATTCACCTCAAATTCTGGGGATATCTATCTAGATCGCATCTAGATTTCAAGGCCTCTTTTCTTTTTTAAGTGGATGCATCTAAAGGCAACCGGCAGAAGACAGCTTTCATTTGCAGAGTGAAGTTTAAACAGATCTAATTTCTCGTAAATGTGTAAGTATTTTCTTTCTGAAATGCTTTTAAACAAAAGCTGCCTACAGAAAAAAAGACGCCGACTTTGTTAAAATGAAGACTTTCTTTCAGTAATATTTTAGATTAAATTAATGATTTAGTAAGTGTGACTATTGCTGTTATTACACTTCCGCAGCATTTTGAAAAAAGTAGATAGCTAGAAAAAATGTGAAGAATTATTGCTAACAAAGACATGGTGTAACACATTTAAAGCTCTTGCCAACTACAAAAGTAATAAAGTTTGAAGAAGATAATACAACAAACATAATGGTTTGCTTTGCATCTTAAATAGATAATGAAGCAACTAGAGGCAATATATCTAGCAGTTAATGCACTCAGTACTACATAAATAACAAGTTACTGCAGTATTATTTAGTACACTAATAAAACTAACAGATGACCAAATTACAGCTCTTTTACTCACACCGCTGGTTCCACTGGGTGATATTCTCCCACTGAAGTTACTGGGGCTACTCCCATTAATAAGACACTGTCAAAGTTGGGACCATTAGAGCCAAATATAAGCCGAAACGCTGTTACTCCCCTTCGTGCAGAATAACTGATTTTGTGAATGGGGAGAGACGGTCAGGTCTTTAGGAACGGTGCACCAAACGTTCCCAGAGCACGACAGCGTTGGCAGGTCCCGCAGGAGCCTCCCTCCCCAGCCGGGGCAGCTCCGTCCCTGCGAGAAAAGGCTCCGGCTGCTGCTCCCTGCCCCGACTCCTCATCCCGGCCGTCGGCACCTTCAATTCAGAGAGGAAAGAGCTATCGTAACACACTGAACAACRAGGCGAAGATAAACAGTCATCTAACGGCAGCAGTCAAGGCTTAGGCTGAAATTAAACGATCTTGTACCTAAATGCTCTGTTTCTATTCACACTAAGAAAATCCTCTTGACATAATTTAATTACACCTAAGAGGACATTATACCACAGCATAAGCAAGAAATTTTGAGAACACTGTGTCGTAGCTGATGACATTATCTGAGTCACTTTTGATGGGATTAATACTGTTTAAGTAAGCTGAAGAGAATTTCACTGCATGAGATAGGATAGCAACAGAACAACAGGTCCAGAGGGCGAACAATGCTGTTATAGGCAAAGGTGGGTAATTATGAAATGTAATTAAACTTTGAGTTTCTCAGGGAAAAGAGCAAGACTTGATAAACATTTTAGCGCATTCTTGCTGTGAGGAAAAAAGGACATTTCAAGGAAATTAAAAACATAAGCCAGCAGTTTTTGCAGCAAGAGTTTGAAATGCTGAATCCTGGGATTAGACAGGTCATTTAAATATATGAAAAGATTATTTATTTCACGTAAYCTATACCTGTACAAATAAAAGCAAATAAGAGGTAATATGAACATCATACATATGTGTACTTATACACGTCAGATGAGAATTTTAGAATCTAGAACTAATCATCGGCTAAACCTAACGTGGAGCCCCCTCCCTCTCTTTGCTGGCGGCTTGTCTTCTCCACATTGCTCAGAGGCAATCCCACTGCTTCTCCAGCAGCAGTAGGTATGGAGTGGATCTAGCCTGGATGCAATTTGCTAAACTTTGCATAATACTCTGAACAAAATTATATGAAAAAACTCATGAGAGAAAGGAATAGAGGTAAGGAATCCCATTTATTCTCTTTCCCTATACCTCTGTACTAAAATGTGTGACATTGAGTAGTTCACACTGACATTGCCCAACATGGGCCGAAATGGATTTAACATGCCTTTTCTACTATAAATTGTGAAAAAGAAGAGGATAATAGGATGACAGTGGCTATGATTGCCAAAAAAAACCAAACACACATTACTGGATAAAGCAGCAGAATTTTTGTTCACCCCTTACAATTCGCTGTGCATTAAACTTTTCGCACATAGCAAATCATATATAATGTTAACGATCTGCTCCCTCTCCATTTCTACATGCACAAAAAGTGGGATGTGCTTTGCTGAGGACCCTGAAAGTACAAAAAAGTTGTGAACGGAAATATTTTAACGGAAATACTTTTAAATAACTCTACTATTTGGATAACGTAGTTGGATTCCAAAAAATCTGACTCCTCAAAGCCGTTGCAAGACGTGGCCTCAGCTGAACTAAAATTTTGCTGCTTGGAGTCACTTGTGCAAAACTGTCATTCTACCTTATGTTTATCCAATTTAGGACAGGTACTATGGGGCCAGAAATGCCTGATGGCTGCAGAAACAGATGTGCTACAAAATGGGAAAATCTGTAGCTGCTTTAACTGGGATCCCTTGCCTTTTGCCAGTTCAAATCAAGATTTTCTTGTGTAGTTATGCATGGTTTTGGCTATTTTGATGAATCTATTTCTTAAACCATTTTGCATATTTTGAAAAGAAATCCAGCAGATCAAAATCTTCTAATACAATCAGTGACAGATTRAAAATATGCTTTGTGAGGTTAATAGGGAGTGACTAGAAGATACATCTAAGTGTGTATTTTTGCCATTTGGTGTCCCCCTTAATATAAAACCCCGTAAGTTGTCAAAATGTCAAGGTTTGTTGACTTCAGAACAAGCAAGGAAAGGAAAAAACCTTATGAAATGGCACAAGAATAGAAATACTGTAAGAGAAAAGAAAACTTTGGGTTACTGTACATTTTTCATCATTTACTCAGATCAAGTACCTAAAAATAAAAATGTCTGCCTTTCCCACTAAATTAGTCTCAGCCAGAGTGTTGTTGGATACATACATTATATAAAACCAAAAGAAAAGGGTATTAAAACTAGAATAAATAAATCAAAAAATAGAAAGCAAGCAAATATCTTGCTTTGGAATAAGAGATTCGCTTTCATATACACAAATACAAATGATTCTTTTATCATGGCATATGTATCCTTAATTAGAGGTGTACGTACAGGATTTTTCAAAAACTGCAGARGATCTGTCAATATAGTTCACAATGTACATCTGAATAGTCACACTGCACGAAACTACCGTGTGCAGCAATTTCTTTTGCAGAACAATGTGGAGGCTTGTTTACAGCAATATATTTATAAATGTTGTTTTTAAAAACAAATTAAAAAAATCAAAAAGTGATCAATTCTGTACTAAGTATTGCCTGAAGACACCATCTAAAATGAGTGCGTTCACTCTCTGATTTTTTTTTTTCCATAAACTTATTTCTGTACCTACCTAAAATCATTTTGAAACCTATCTGACTCAGTGCAGCACCTAAGTGGAAGAAATTTTTACCATCCTGGTAGACTCGTATCCTCTGGTACACTCAAATCCCCATTATCCAGGAAGCTGGTCAGTTCTTTTGACCCAGGAAATCTCATGCACATATTGCACAGTCTGGCACCAATCTCCCAATGGGACTGGCAGAAGGGAAAGGGAGAAAAAGAAAGGCAGAAAAGGAAGGATAGACAGACGGAAGCGTTGTTACACATCTTGATTTGAGAACTCGGTCCTTTCAGAAAAGGGGTCACAACCAGAAGACTCGCAGAGTGCTGCAGGACACGCAGAGATGCAACACCTCTAATTTCAGCTACAGTGCTATTTTAGAGCATCCAGAAAGAAAAAAAAAAAAAAAAAAANAAAAAAAAAAAAAAAAAAAAAGGAAAAAGGAAAATGCAGGAATCCAAGCACCTTGCATTACTTAGAGCTCCCATGATTTCAAATTCGTAAGGTTGAAAGCACTGGGTGCCTAAGTCAGTGGGGAAACCACAGGGGGAGAAAACCCATAGGTTTGACTCAATCATTTTCCTGCCTTCCTGACACATTTTTTCAAGTAAAAGTGGACAGCGCAAACTGCACATCCACTGGCCGCTTTAAAAACTCAGGATTAAATCTAATGATCATCTAATGATCAGTGACTAATACAACTACGAGCACGTGAGGTGTTTCAGTATAAAATCACAAAGAATTGCCATTAGAGCTCAGTGGGTGGCTTTGCAAGAAATTAAACAGAATCAGGCAAGAAAGGAAATCACTAGCAGTGAGAAGGAAATATTTGGGCACAAACTATGATGGAAAATTATTTTCCTGGAAGTACTGTATTAGAAATCCAACAGTTTGCTGGTATTAATTAAAAAGTAATGGAAAAATGGAATTACTTTCCACACTGACATTGGGAATGAAGAGGTTTTTCTGGACATTCAGAAGTTTTCAGGGTTCTATTTGCCTATTGAGATGTCTTCAAAATAACTTCTAATGTAAAGCAAACAGAAAGAAACGGTAGCAAACCAATTCACTAGCAGTGAACATGAAAATTCAGTGGTTCAGCTATATTTAGAATAACAAATATTAAAAGATTCGATCCTTTAACAGTAATATGAGTGGTCTTATAAACTTATGGGCCATTCCCTCTGTGCTAGATGGTATTCTTAACATTGCTAACAATGGACAAAGTGTTGGTCTAAGAATGTATTTGTGGAAGAACGCAGATTCAGGTCAACAGAACTATTTATATCTAGTTCACAAGATTGTCTCATCTGAGGGAAATTGTCTCATCTGAGGAAAAAGTTTTAGTAGACATCAAAGTGGGGTTTTTTTGTTTCAACATTTCAAAGCAAAATTGCTTCTATTTTTTACTTTCAATGTTTCATTTCAAAGTACTTCTTTTTTAAAGAGTAGAACATAAAGACATTCTTAAGATTTTTGTTTTGTTAGAGAAGCTAATGAAAATAGTTTAGATTAACATAAAACAAGTCACTAGCTGTCTGAGGTGGTTTTGGCTCACCTAGCAAAACAAGTATCAGTTAACCATATCGTTTCATAACTTCACAATTCAAATGAAATAAGAAACTATGAGAAACTATATCCCATCACTTGATAAATAAAATACAGACAAATGGTCATATCATATTATAATGTGCACGTGTCCCCATTCCTCAAAGTATACTTTTAATAAAGTTTCATTTTACTTTTCTTATTTTTTACAGATTTGATATCAAATAACTCAAGTCAACATGACTCCATGCAAACAACAGCCTGACGGCATATTCTGAAAGTTCAGAGCTTCTGCTGTGCTTGTGTGTGCAATTATACGTGGTACTTATCCACTGTGTATTTCTTATTATGTATGTGTATTATAATTACATATATTTCACACAAACATTTTTATATAAAGACCCTGAAGTACTGAGAACGAGTATGCATTTTTGAAGCTTCTAGTTGCTTCTCTGGCTTGGTCCCAGAAACGTAGGTAGCATAGTTTAAGAGCTGAAATGGTGTTTGTTTCTTTTTTATTTCCTTTCCTTTCTTTTTATATATTTTTTTCTCCTTTTAAGATTCTGTGACCTATTTGCTACGGAAAGAGCTTACCTGTTTGTTGGGAAGGAGTCTGCCTGCCTGTCTGACTTGAACAAAGCCATCGGCTTGATCATAGGAGATGCAGCCGTTTTCCCCAGCTAGACAGCACGCAAGAAACTCTATGCCGCATTGTTTCTAAACATTTACTTTGGAGGTACAAATCCCATCATCCTTTACTTCTAAGCCACACACCACAAACCAAGAATATTTGGGAAACATATCAGATTTTAGCATTATTCTTTTTCACACAAGAGAAACAAACCATTCAATCAGTCATCTTCATTAAGAGAATTTCTCAAGCAATGTTAAAAGAATTTATAGGGTACTACTAACAACTTTTTTTTCCCATCCTGATCACAATTTCAACATGTGGAGTTTGCTCTGAAGAGTTCACAAACCCTGTAAAACACTGGGACAAAATCTGGAAGGCGACGTCATTTTGCCTGCACTCTAGCTAGCGATCAGGAGAAAAGCTACTTGGATAAAACGTCTGTTTTCAACAGCCAAGTTTCACAATTATAGCAAACACGTCATCAGATAGATTCATCCTCGTGACTTCTGCCTAATGATAGATATAATCCCAAACCATCTCTCCAAACCTCAAAAAGTTAGTCCATTGGCATACTTATTCTTTGAAAAAAGCCTGAGAACAAAACCATACCCAAAGGATGCTCTTCTGTTTGCAGTGCTGGATTGGGAACTAACAGCAACTTTTTGCAACAAACTCTTCTTTTAATGGGCCACCAGTCAAATAGGGATAAAAAGGCATTCCTGCTTCTCAGTGGTAGAGGAAGGATAAATGCATTAAGGAACGAGAACTCCATCCTAGGGGGGGGAAAAACAAACCACCACCTTATAAAAAATAAGACATAGATAAATATCTTTCACCAAATCTAGGAAACAGAAAACAAATTCCAGAGTGGTATGATTACTTTGAAAACATAAAATGAAACAAAAACAAAATTCACAATAGAGTGCACTAGAATAGAAAAATTAAGTAACAGACTTTCTTTCAAGTCCGTAAGATTAAGCCTACTATGTGAATTAGACCTTACAAAAAATAACTGGGTCTTTACAACAGGTCAAAGCCTCAAACTGTACTTCAGGCATTTGTATGGAAAGTTCCTTAAAGCTCACTGGAAAAAGCAGCACTTCAACCAAAAAAAAAAAAAAAAAAAACCAACCAACCAAACAAAAAAAACCCCCGAAGCTCTCAATTGTATTTACATTGAGAATGGGAAACCAGGCCAACAAGAGAGCTCTCTGGGAAGGACATGTTTCCATAGAGCTACTAACTTCTCAAGGCAACACAATAAATCCTGTAACAGGTCATAATTGGATTTCCATAGCAGAATCTCCACATTCTGACATTATTCTGATTCAATTTCGCAAGTCGCCGGGACATATTTCTCTGAGGGTCTCACAAAGACCATTTTTCTTAACTGCTGTGGGACTCCAGCAGACAGAAGAGTGCTGGCTAACAGATGGCATGCTTACTGCTTTGTAATATCACAAGAAGGCTTGCTCTGGTTTTGTTTTCCAATTTGTTTAATTTTACAGATCTGTGGATATGTAAAATTAAATAAAACCTTCTCTTCCCTCTGCCTAATGCAGTTATGACTTACATTCTAAATAGCCCCCCCAAATGTTCAAGGACTCCATCACAGGAGCAACTGTTCAAACACACAACAAATGACAGTCTTTGTTCCAAAGAGGTTGTAATTTGAACAGAAAGAAAAAAAAATGATGAAAAACTGGAATTGCTATTTTCTCGTCCTAGAAGTGGCAAAAGATGCTTTGAGTTGAGCAAAAGATGAAACTGAGAGTGTCGAGTAGGGGTCTGACAGCTCAACGAAGTGATCCTTTTCCCTTTCTTACAGCCACTTTACATAGAGGTAGCTGCAGAAAATAGTTAAATAACAGAGAACTAATTGTACACACCTGATTGTATATTTAAGCCTAAGAGGGTAAAAAAAAAAAAAAAAAAATTCAGAAAATCTGCACGCAGCCCCATTGCCACAAGCTATGCGGGCGGATGGGGCGGGTAGAGCTGCAGGGCTTTCAGGGATGCCCACGAGCTGCACAGGCAGAGCAGGGGCTTGCTGAAATCCCAGCACTGCCCCTTCTGAAATCTGGATCCACCGTGGAAAAAACAGGAGACTTGAGCAAGGCCTCAGAATAAGTCAGTCGTAACCAATATCCATCAATTCCTGACTGCTGACACGCTCAATGACAGGCACCGGCCTCAAGGTTTGCAGTATTGCCCTCGCTGGCTAATGTTTTGCAACAGAGTAGTCTGGTGGAAGAGGTTGGCAAGAAGTTTAAAATCTCTCTATTGAGATGCAATTTCCCATTTAACCCACGCTTTTCTGTTTTATGCAAAGCAACGTTTCCTTTCTGAATCAGGATCGCCATTAGGCTTTCGCTCCTCCCAGCCCGACAAGAAGCGTGCCAGGGACGGCAGCGCTCTGCTGCTGCACTGCAATTCACGAAGGAAGCAGAGGTACTGCAGACACACAATATATCAGCCAATGCCTCTCTGAGTCTCACTGGATCGATCTTGATAGTGCCGTCAACTATTACCCTTAGTTTATTGGTATTTGTTATTGATCCGAGGGAGCAGCAGCAAGGCAGACTCGCTGGCCGCTTTGCTCTCTACTAAGCAGGCTGGTGGGACAAGGTCAGTGCCATCAGCTGCATCCGTTTAGTTGGGGAGCCACAGCTCCCGGTGCAAGTACGAGAGTTGGCGGATAACGGCCAGAGCACGCTAAGCGCAGAAGATGACTTTTGTGGGAGAGCAGGACAGTTTATCAGTTGATCTTACCTAGACCCAATGAGACTCAGACATCCTTCTGGATGGCAAAGCCAGAGCTTGGAGTGGTGTTTTTTGCTCTGTGATGTCTGAGTAACAAAGATGACTGCTTTGCTTAACCAGCTACCTCATCCTCCAATGCTTAAAACAGCGAGAGCACTGGAAACATCAGCTACCTAAGAGGCATTCCTAGAACACGCTGGCCTTAGCAACACAGTGTATAAATGAGAGCAAACTTTGTGGGTGTGGGAATTCAGGATACTACTGCGGTGTGAACCTTTTATTTCTCTGCAAGCGCACAACAGYGTGCTTGGCTGTGTCAGAGGAGGTGTTCTGCCAGCTTTCTGAACAGACCAGCGTCAGCTGAAACGAGGGGTTTTTTTACTGTTTTATACCATATGATGCAGATGAATAATGATAACAAAAATTGAAGAGGCTAGATTATATATATGTGTATGTATGTGTGCATATATATGTGTGTGTATATATATAAATATCTCACTTCAGCTCTCCCAAATGTTGTGAGAACTGAAATAATTACGCTGTTCACAACTTTAATTAAAAGACTCTGGTTTTGCTACTCTTCAGGAGCCTCTTCTTTTTTAAATGTCGGGAGAAAAGTATAGCATCTGATGTAATGAACTCCTGCGACTTACGCAGTTCTGGAAATTTCAAAAATGTATTTCAATTTGCTATTTATGTTTTCTGTAAGTTTCTTCACATCATGGGCAAAGTTGTAATGAAAATCTAGGCCGTGTATTGCACAGTAGCCATTTACTGAAACCTCCTGCTCTGCTCCCTTGGCAGTTAATCACACTTCTTGTGCAGAACTCCGAGGAGTTTCTCCCTTTTCAGTACCCACCCAGGAAAGTCAGTTGATTTCTTCTGCAAAACTCAGCCCCTCAACTTTTAAACTTCTCTCAAAGATACATTGTGATACCACAAGTCATCCAGAAGTCTATTTGGATTTAGGAAATGAATTTTGCCTGGACTGTCCTCAAATCCAGGCAATCCACATTAGGCTTACAGGGTATCTGCTCTGTGGAAAGCACAGAATTATATTTACCACACAGGTTACAGGTTATTCCTCTTGCAAAGCAAGTTGAAGGAAACAGAAACAAACAGAAATTGTTCAAAAGAAATGTCTTTATAGCTACAGTCCCTCTACAACTTATTCCTACAATTTAAAAAAAAAAAAAAAAAAAGATACTCTTATAATAACCGTGTTCATGGGCGAAAATGCTTTCCTGATTATTATATTCTTTATGTATCAGTGACATCAGGAGTCATTTTATGTTAGCATACAGATGTACATATTTGCAAAGGAAATGGCAAATTTCTAATCAGGATTCACCTGCTGCCAGACTCAGTGGGAGAATATACCAGAGACTGTCAACAAAGTGTCAAACGAAATCATGCAATGTGCAAAGTAAATGTAGGGAAAGATCATTTGGGAAACATTACTAATCATGTTAAATACACATAGCAACACTAAAAGTCTAAATTTCAAAGGCCTGGAGGTGCCTAATGAGATTTTTAAAACTGCCTTTTTAGCAGGACTGAAACATGGTGGGAAGTGCCTCGCTGCGCCTACCTACCTTTGAAATGATCGTTTTACGTTTCTACCTTCAAATCGAAAAATACCCTTCTGAAGCTGCTTCATTCGAACCAAGGCAACTCCAAGAAGCAATGCCATCTCTGCGTATTCGAGATTAAAGCAGCATTTAAAGGAGATCTCCTCTGACTTCAGCTGCCTCCAGACCAGGCCTAAAAAGAAGCAGAACTGGAACTTCTATGAATCTACCTGCACCCCCACTTTGCGCTGGCTCCTGGCGCACTCATTTTCTGGGCTAAGATAAGACACGTACCTTTAGGATTCATGCCACATCATTCGTTTATTACTTTCTTTCCCATTTAAAATACGAACAGTGAAATAACTTCAGCGACATGTATATGGGCATCTGCATTACATATATACAGAGGTTTCTGCTCCAGGCAGCCATCAGTGGCCAGCAGGCAGCAGAGCTCAGAGGTGGTCTCTTCTGAAGCCGTCTGCTATATCACAGCCCCCGACCCAGGCCATTTCTAGGGCTCAGGTATTCGCCCTCTGCTTCTAAGAAAAGGGTTCTGTGATTTTTCAGCTTGATCTGAAACAAGGGGACTGGGCTGCAGCCGGGCAGAGTGGCTCAAAACATGGGTCAAACAGCACGGAGTGTCATCAAGGAGTCTTGGGACGGCTTTGAAGCACTCCATAGAGTCAGTCAATAAAAAAAATAGAAGGGAAAAAATCCTGGATTTTATTTTTCTTTGAAACAAGCCAAGCCTTACTGAGCAAAATCACGAATATTAACAGATAAGTGTAGAGGACTGGGGCTTGGGACCAAACCAGGGAGCTAAGCTTTTGACAGCACAGATATACTTGCAATTTCAAACAACTCTATTTTTTTCCTTTTAAATTTGCTGTTTCTCTCTTGGTTCATAACAGAGATATATCCTCTTAAAGATGAAGGGTAAACATTGCATTTGAAAAATGCAATAAAAATCCATTTGCCATTTTTTCCCCCCACAAAAAGCAAACTATTTGCATAGTGATGCCCAGGCCGCCCTTTTCCTCCCCACGGGCAGGCTCTGATGCTTCAGAAACGCAAAGCGCAGAATACAAATCAGTTCCTACTTCCATGACATCCCATGATTTCAGCTGAGAGCAATTTACTTAAGATGTATTTCTTCGGCTGGGAATACGCAGCACCAGTTCTCCTTATTGTCCTGGACATTTCACCCACTAAACCATTAGTCTCCTCTGAGGACAGAAGTAAATAGCACAATTTGTTCTCACAGAAGACTAGTTGTTTCTGAAATGTGAAGAAGCTCATGGCAAATGGGCAGAATGTTAGGAATAAATAAGAAAAACGGGGCAGCAGAAATAAATCTTCTACGATGACTTCTCTCATTCATTTAAATGGGAAACAGTCTTTGCTGTTGCTTGCAGGAATCAAGAGACAGCAAAGTTTGCAAGTTCCAGAGAAAATATCTTTAGTTCATCGGTAATTTTCTACGCAGATTTGAAATATAAACTTTAAAGAAAAATGTGAAGACACAAACTTCCAAAACCAGCTAGCAGTTTAAGAAAACTATTATCAGCAAGGGGAGAAAAGATGTATGCTATAGCCATTTAAACAATAAATTGCTTTAAACGTGTAAGTAAATCAATGAAAACACTAAATCTTATCCTATTTTTCAGAAAGCTACTGCTACACCAAGGCAGGAATTAAATAGTACATATTGTACCTGATCTTACAAAGAAGTTTAATCTCAGTCCTACTCCATAAGTCTCTGAAACTCCATTTGCCAAAAGATTCACCTTTTCCAGGTACTATTTCATGCTTTTCCCTTGCCTATAGCAGAGTTTTCCCCCTACAGATTAATCTAAGTCTCTTCAGATGCTCAGGAGACTTAGATGAAAATGGTAAGTCAACTCTCTTGATGCTTCTCAAATTATCAGGAAGATTCAGTACAAGTGCAGGTGACAAACCTGCCCCAGCCAGATTTCATTGGGAATTTCCTGAGCAAAAGCAGAAGCAAGTTTATCTCACTTGTCTGAATTCTTCCTGAATTTTCAGATGATACTGTGATCTAGACAGGTTTTCCCAGAAGATTTTCAAATGATCATACTTACTGGGGCAACACAAAGAGGGGTTATCATCAAAGCTACACAATCAGAGAGAAACGGTAGTATTAGGCAAACAAAACTTCGGTTGGAAACATTGATTTCTAAGTATTTCTGGATTTCAGCTGATGCCAGGTAGAAGATGTCCCAGGCCAATTAGGATCACAAGTGTATCAAAGAAGTTAAAACCCCATCTCCCGCCCCAAGTAAAAAGCTCTGGTGCCCTTCCCTGTGCTGCTCTTTCCTATCACCCCCAGCAGATGCCTCACCCCACCATCCTTCTGACCCCTCAACCCTGTGAGCAGCAAACGTAGTGGGACCTGCCACATACATCTCTGGTGTCCAAAGCCAATGTCTTATCCAAAAGGGTCTTTTAATTCAGTTTTTTCCTATCCTTTTGGGCCAGAGAGGAATTAAAAGAAACTTTCATAACCAAACGTGTCCAAAGAAGGCGGTCCCTCAGAAACATTTTATTTCAGTAACAAAAGTCCATGAGTTTGTTGAATAATTTCTGATTTGTTCTCCTCAAAATACGCTGTGATTTCACTTCCCAAACAGCATTTTCATTCCCAATCTGATAAACTGATTGATCATTCTTGTTACCTGTCTCAGAGCTTCTTCACTGAATTTTGAAGAGAAGTTATAGGGTGAAATAAATTCAGAAAATGAAGTGGTTGAAATTAGAAACCTTCAGATTTAAGACCAAATTACAAGACTTCACCTTTTTCTCTAACTTTAAACCAGCGGAGATTTGAGCATTACACCGGTGCTAAAGTGCCATGACTTGTATGTTGCAGAGCAGAGCAACGCACAAGTTACATTAACCAATTTAAACTTTCAAAACATTTCACACTCATATTAAATGCCTTAGCAACTATGCCCCTTCCTTTTATATTCAAGCAGAGTTAAATTTAGATTCTTTTAGCATAAGAGGGCAAAACAGGTGACTGTAAACATGGTTATGTGTTGGTGAAAGTGAGTCCACACCTATCTATGAAAATGGAAGCTGACATCTTGTATGCACGAGGGGATTAGCGGAAGGCATGAGTTATGAGCTGTTTAGACTCCCTCTGAACATGGACACATTTAGGAATTTGGTCCATAAACTTTAACGATTATTCAATTAATTTTTCTATTCAAGTGTGCGCCTGGTACGAGCTCCATTAAACCTTTTGTCTGTAATAATGTCACCAGCCAGCCACCAGCAAATGGACCCCGCGAGTCTCTGCAGATAGCGCATAGCTATTTTTGTCACAATGGTTGTCAAGGGAAAAGAAATGTCACGTCACAACTGCAGCTTTCTGAAGTGCATTGAAATGCAGCCTCGTCATTAACAGACTTTTACAGACCTACAGGATCCTACAGAAGGAAGACTGAAGATTTTCCTACCTCTGCATATGAAGAAGTTGCCTTTCCAGAGTTTTATAGCCAATAAAATCTCACTGAGCACGGGATGCCCAGTGCCAGCCCTAGTACCAATACACAGGACACCTACGCATCAGGCGTGAAGGCAGGGCGTAACACACAGCTTAGCAACAGGTTGTCCACCTACAGTCACAGACTTGGACAACAGCACCGCAAGGAAGCCCTTGGACAACTCTGGGAAAAGACAGAGCAAGAATGGTTGAGATCATTTGTTTTTTAAATCTGAATAAATGCAGTTTTCAAGAAGCTGCAGGCAGAGCAATACAGTATTAAATCAGCCTACAAAAAATGTTTCACTTACCTCTCTACCAAATCATAAAACTGGTAAGAAGAAAGCAAAAGTAGCTCTGCGATGTGATCCTGGCAGAAGACGTAAGGTACGCGAGGCTGGTCTAGGCTGAAGCTCTGATGAGCCATTTCAACCGAAACGCCCGGTGCAGCAGCGAGTTTTGTGGTGGTGGTCGTCACGGCACTTGTGTGGAGCCCGTGGGTTCGGATTCAGTAAGAATCTGAGAAGCTATCCACAGAAATGGCTTTAGACATGTTTACCAGCCCACACATCAAATTTCCCACGTGATTACCAGGAAAGGTTGGTCTCACACTCAGCCTTGGGGCTAAACAGTGAACCGGGCTTTCTCCCTGCTCTGAGGCCAGAGGTGCCGCCGTTCTGCTTATATTTATCTCTGTTATTCTCATACAGATGTGTTAATACCAAAATGTTAACAGAATCATAATTAAAAAAAGAAGCAGTTAAAATACCTTTGGCCAGTGAAATAGTAGATCAGGTCGTTCAAACACAGGGGAGAACCCCTTTTAAATGGGAGCGTTTCTCTACCAAACAAAAAGCACTGAAGAGAGGACGTATCAGACAAATGCAAGATGAACTAAGCTTCACAAAAAATTTTTCTCCATATCAATAAAAATTCTGTCCACACAGAATGTTGGTAGTGTTTTACATTAACTTACCGCACTTGGATCTAACAAACTTGGCAAGCTCAAAAACAGGTGCGTGTAAACTATAATCTCCTTTCTAGATATACGTTTTTATTAGGATACCGTGGTTTCCAAAGCAGATGCTGTGTAGCCAAACAGGAGTAGATTTTATTCAGGACTTTTATTCAGGAATGCATGCTGCAAATAGTTTAATATAAATGTCAGCTAGGGAGAGGATTTCACCTTAGCAATATTCAAAGGTTAGGACAATATGTCAAGGGAGATACATTGTTAATGCCGGTACAATGGCTACATAAACACCCGCAACAGAGAATCATGAAAAGCAACTTTAATAAATTGAAAACTCAGTTAGAAGGTGTTTATAAAATGCATTAAATTTCTCTGTGAGTTATTCAGCAAAGAGAGGGAATCTGTTGTTGGAGTGGAAAGACCATTAAGTTGGTGAAAACACTTATTTTGAAATCACAGCCAACACCCAGGCTCCATGCAAAGTCTCCACTATAGTGAGTTTCTGTCTTGATCATTAATTTTCATGCCTGAAAGTAGTCTTGCATATTTTATTCTCATTTAGAATACCTGAGAACAATAAATGCCAAAAAAAGGAACGGATGCTTTGCAAGTTCACCCAAAGTGATTAATACCTCTTAACTTCAATGCAACAATAGGACATGTCTGACCTACACCACTGAAAGAAATGATGAACAGACATGTAAATCTTCCTTAATTACCTCTCTTTGTAACATGGAAAAAAAATGGGTGGTAACTTGAAGAAGAAGGAATCAGTCAGTCAAATCACAGAGTAGTGGAAAGGTCAGATTCTAACAGCCTAAACATCGTGAATTACAAGAAATATAAAGCATTAAAATTCCAAACGGCTTCTTTTTGACAGAGATTTTAATGAGAATGGAAAAAGAGAAAGCAATCTGTCCTCATGACAAAAATTGTAATGAGAACATTCTCCTCCTCTTTAAAATCTCTTCAATGAGGGAAAATATGCTTCTGTACCAGGACCATGAAGGATTCGATTCATGTTTGCACATTATACATTTCAAGAAATTCGCATGATCAATTGATTTGCCTGTCATTTCTCCATTACGAAAACAACTGTGCTGAATCATCTGGCATGGCTTCCAGCTGCCCTCTGCCACGACTCCTGTTTCCCACTTGGTTTGTAAAACACACATCCAAATTCTCTAGTGGGCAAGAGGTAATTAGGAAAGAAGCATGAACAACTACAAATAAAAGCTAAGCATGCCTCTTTAAATTACGAGATTTTAAATCCACCATTAAAAGCATGCCCATTAGCAAAACCGTCAGAAGAACAAGATTTTATTTTTTTCTCTGTAACACTCCAAAACCCAGATCGCCTTTGGACAAAGACCCCTGAGTTGAGAGTCCCATCCCTTCCCGCACAGGCGCTGCGGAGCCGTGGACGGGCTGTACTGTGCTGGGAGAGCGGCTCCGTCCCGCTCTGGCGGTCGCCGAACGGGTGCTCAGCTGCCACTTACCAACCCCGCAAGCACCAAAGTGACTTCTGCAGCCTCCTTGCCCAGCTTTCAATGAGCTCCACTAAGGACTTCCCGAGTCCCAGATGGCATTTCTGTACTTAACGACCCTTGTTAGAAACGTGTCTAATGATTTTAATTCCACGTGAAAAGAAACATTTTTAAAGTGTTTCCTTACTAATGTATTTCAAATATGCCCAGAAGAAAACCAGCTCCTGAGTGTGAAAGTGTCTTATTCTGTTCTTGGCTTCTCTACTGTGCATTTCATCAAGGATGTAAAAGTAAGTTTGGTTTTCCATAAGAACTAGAAAATAGACTTTTTTGTGTTTGTTTGGTTTTTTTTG